>JANHFL010006072.1:10933-24950 GCA_032468155.1 Oxyrhabdium leporinum
AAATAAAATGGGAAAAACAACAGTAGCAAAAAGCTACTCAAATAGCAGAGGGAAGTCAAGCCCATGGACTTGGGGGAATATAACATGAAATATTAATAAAAGTCATTTTATTATGGGTTATTAGGCCAAATTGTGAACAAGCAAAGATAATCAGCAAAAGAAAGAAATGCTGTATGGGATATAATCAGATCTCCTTCTGCCAAATCAGTTTATTTAATTATCAGAAAAAACATGGCTGACTGCGGAATTCTGGGAGCTGAAGTCCACAAGTCTTAAAGTTGCCAAGGTTGGAGACCCCTCTTTTAGCAGATAGGAACTTGTTTCATGGGCAAAACTGTGAGATTAGCTCATCTCCTCTTTTCAAGAGATCAATTTTAATTGCTACTACTGGAAGTCAAACTTCCACCCTTCCAACAGGTTAGTGCAATATATATGACCTGCTATCAGCAGTTTTCCTTTAACAAGCAGGCTTTACTCAGAGCTTCTGTACATTTTTGATGGATTTTGAGCTGAACTTTCCACCCCGACTGATTTTCTAAATGAACAATAACGCTGGAAAATGAACACTTCTATGGAAGAAATTTTTAAAATCCAGAAAATAAAAAGAGGTGTAAAGTACTTACAAATCCACACAGTATTAATAAAAGGCAAGTCGACACCTTGCTCTTCTATTAAAATAAGATAAATTGATTCAAGTTAATACTCTTTAGATTACCATCTCAGTTTAAGGCCGTACACCAGGGTTTTATGCCTCAATTTTCATCTAAACTCTATTTTTAGGCCATTTCAGTTCTGACGGTTACTAGCTTTGTTGAGTTAATAGTTTTTTTGGCAAGCGCAATACAAAGAAAACTATTCCAAAGTCTAAACTGGGGCAGCCAGATTCACTTAACAACCATGTTACTAACTTAACAACTGCAGTGATTCAACTGTGGCAAGAAAGGTGGTAAAACTGGGCAAAACTCACTTAACAACCATTTCGCTTAGCGACAGAAAGTTTGGACTCAATTGTGGTCATAAGTTGAGGTCTAAGAGTATTTGTTCTATGGCCTTCAGGCCTGCTCTTGGCTAGTCTGCGATGCATTTCTTCGCTGCTTGTTCCTTTACTGTTAATGGTTGGTCCTATCAGGCAGACGCTACCCATCATTTCATCTTCTTCATTGTCACTTCTAAGCCTGGCTGTTCTACCTGCTGTCATTGGTTTGATCTTCTTTATATTTAATTTTAGGGTTTTTCTCTCACTGTGAGGCTTGACTTTTATTACTAGTACCTGGCGATCCTCTTCATTTCCAGCTGTCAGAGTATTGTCATCAGCACAATTGCAAGTTATCGAAGTGTCTTCCTCCAATTTTAAAATCACACTCATTTTCTTCCAGTCCAACTTCCCTTAACATATATTTCACATATTGGTTGGATAAGGAAGTGAAGAGTACTCACTTATAGAAAAGATGAGGGAAGCAAAAATGTGTACTAACTTGACCAAACTACTATGCTAAGAGGCCTGCTTCTATAAAACCAGAATGCACAGGAAAGTGAAATTACTGTTACAATTATGTGATCAAACACTTTTGAGTGCTTGGTGACTGACATGAATTTATAATGTCCCAGTATTCTGGGACCGTCATTTGCAACTTTCCTAGGGAGATTCCGACAAGCAAAGTCAAGGTGAGAAGCCAGATTCACTTAAGAACCATATGATTCACTTAATAACTGAAGTGATTCCCTTAACAATCATCGCAAAAAAAGGATTGTAAAATGAGGCATGATTCAGTTGGGAGTCAATTCTGCTCATAAACCGAGGACTGCCTGTACTGTATTCTGATCTTTCTGGAAGTCCAAGTAAGAAATCCACCTCTCACCCCATGGAGCTGAAATCCTTCAGCAGGCAGTCCTTTCGCTCTCTGTTTGAGAGAGAAAGGGCTGCCTGCCAAAGGATTTCAGTTCTGAGCAGAGCTGAATCCCTTCAGAAGGCAACTCTTTCATTCTGCCTCCTTAACAACCTGGGAGATCACTTTAACAACTGTGAGTGCCATGATTGTGGTTGTTGAGAGAATCCATCGTGTGACATCTCACTTAATGACCACTTTTGCTGAACAACTGAGATACTGGCCCCAATCGTGGTCATAAGTCAGGGACTACTTGTAAAGCAAAAGACTCCTGAACATTAAAAATACTGATATACCAGCAGGTACAAAATTGTAACTTTTGCTGCTGGCAAAATGCAGAATTGCATTTGCCATCTTGTGGACCTGATCAGTAATAACTTTAATTTGTTGTTCTGCACCGTGGATGATTGAAAAATTGCTCTCAGGCATATAAAAGCTTTAACTTCTAAACAGATACAATTTATCTTCCAGCAGCATTTACAATTTATACGTCTTTTGCTAGACCATTACTTTAGGTTTAGCATAATTAATGACCAGCATTTTCCTTTAAGGCAAAGGCTTGGAGCACTTCTTCCTGAAGTGAACTCACGTTGTAAGAGGAACACCACCGTCAGCACAAAGGAGGGAGCTGTGTGTGTCAACTACTATGGATGACACTCATACTTCATTAAAGCCTGAGCTCTTAATCAAGGAATTCTGAGTATCAGATTATCATAGAATCACAAGAGTTAGAAGGCACCATAGAGGTCTTCTAGATCAACCCTCTGCTCAAGGCAGGAGTCCTCATACCATTGGTTGTCCAATCTTTTCCTGAAGACCTTCAGTGATGGAGCACTTACAGCTCCAGTAGGCAAGCAATGCCATTGTTTAACAGTTCTCACTGTCAGGAAATTGCTCCTTATTTCCAGATTGGATCTCCCTCTGATGACCTTCCACCCATTGTTTTTTGTCCTATCCTCAAGTGCTCTGGAAAGCGGGACACCTTTTTCCCATTGGAAACCCTTCAAGGATCAAAAAACAGAGCTCAACTGAAAGACAGCTGTGTGGTACACAATCAAGGAGAACATGGTATATGTTGAAATCTATAATAATAAAGAAAAAAAAACCCTAAAAAAGGTTTTCTTTGTTTTGATCCCAGCTACAATTATATTTCAGTGGTCTATTAATACTCGGAGCAGAAAAAAAAAAAGATTGAATCAACTATTTAATTTAAAAAAAAACCAGTTTAATTCCTAAAAGGCAGCACACTGGACTAAACAGGTATGATACTAAAGCCGTTCGGTACATAGAATTTTTGCTGGTCAGGCTGTCTGTCACTTTAAAAAAAATATCTGTATATAAATATTGTCTGAAAGTGAGATGAGACCATTGAAAGCCGGGTTCTCAATCCTCCACAGTCAGCTGAAGAATCAATATACTATAGGGCAATAGATTTTAAACAACCTGTTCAGATATGAACGTCACTCAACTGAAGTAAAGCAAAACTCCTGAAATCAATAAATGCAATTCCGTTCCCGAATCGTCACATCTTCTAAAATTTACTGCAGAGCTTGTAATATGGGAAAACAAACATAAGATCTTAAAACGAAGGCAGAGAGTGCCCTCAGCGACCGGCAGAAAAACTGGTTATGGGTTACTTTGCCAGTACCTGCAGATGTTTAAAATGACATTGTGAATTCACAAACCTGAGTTATGTGCTGGCCCACAGCCTGTTTCAGAACCTTCAAAAGCTTACAGAATTGTAGGATCTTCGGTGCCCACTCCTTCTAGCACTGATGATATCACCTAGTTGGGTAGTGAAAAGTCTGAGAGAAAACAACCAAGCTCAGAAACCACGGAGGATTCCACAGCTCAACCCAGAGCTACAAATATTCTCTTCCATTGGCTTACAGAATTGTTTGGTGGAACACCTGCCCTCCATGTCCATCATAAAACTAGGAGCAGCTTCTGGTGAAGTTCCTCACTTCCTAAAACGGGTTCCACAGATCGAAAGGAACAGTGAAGCTACCCAAGAATGAGGAAGCATCGAGACTAAAGCTGATGTGTTGGAAAGTACAAACATTGTACAAACATTGAGAAGGTATCTATCAATTAAGACTGAGAAAAGAAGAAGTTCACTAACTAGAAAAAGCAGGAGGAAAAGGCTTAGGGTTTGAAACCTGCATCTGACATGGACATGGGCTTGAGTATTATCTATCTTTATCACTCGACGGCATGACAAGAATCAAGGGATGGAAACATACCATAGAGTTGGACGCGACTGGACAGGGGAAACCATTACTTTTTCCTTTATGGAGGAATATACTTGGCTTTAAGCCACACATTCAAAACAGACTTTTATCTACTGTGTGTTTTGTCAAACAATCATCCTTCTCGCTCATTCTTGAGTCTTCAGATCACCCAATCTGCTTTTCTGAATTCTTTTTTTTTTATTGCTTCCAACCACTCATACATGACATTTACATGACAAATACCACATAGTATTTGTAGATTTGTGTACCTACCCTTTTTCAGCAATGAAAAAAAGATGTCAAACTTTCTGCTTTTAAACTTTCAGGCTGCATCAGTTTGCTCTCAGGTCATGTTTTGCTTTGATCCAGAACACCCACGCTGGGTCTTTTCCGCCACTGCAGAGAGGTGAGTTGTGGGCACTGAAGTCAAGTTCCCCAATGTCTTGCCTCTCCCACCATAGGAATAGAAGATTAAATTGTCTCTCTGCCAAATGACTTACTGGCCAGAGAGAAGTTGCTGCATTGGTTAACTGCGGCATTGCTTCTGCCTGGAAATTCTATCAAAGGGGCTGCGTATTTTATTAATAATGCGGAATTAGCTGAGCACGGCAAGTGTTACTGATAATAATGTAGGACAAACAGGCAGAAGACTGGCAGGACGCATTCATGAGCACCATCTAGCAGTCAGAAGACATGATGAAAACTCTTTAATTTGACAACATGTGGACAGACTTAACGATAGTTTCGGTTGGGATACTCCATGCATCCTAGACCAAATCTAAGTCCAAAAAGGCCAGGAAATTTTAGAAGCCTGGCATTCTGACAAACAGACATCTAGACATAAACGATATCTATATGCTGTGCAAAAGAGGCAATCAACAATCCAAAAAGGGCAAGCAGATGAGCAGAGATTAACTCTACAAGATTAAAATCAGACCAGCAATTAAATAAACAATACCCAAATCAAGGAACTCCCAAACAAGTCAACGGTAAACAACCCTACCATCCAAGAACATCCAGGACAAGCCACCAGAATATAAACTGAGAGTAAAACCCACTCTTTACTAGCACTGATGATGTTATCTAGTTGGGTAATGAACGTCTGAAAGAAAACAACCAAGTCCAGAGAGCACCGAGGACCCCTCACTTCAACCCTGAGTTATAAATATTCTCCTTTACTGATATCATTGGAAAAAGTTGACAGAGCACCGAGAACCCCACTAGTGTATAAAAAGTTTATAAAAACCCCACTAGTGTATAAAAACACAGCAAACCCATTCTCTTCTAGTACTGATGATGTAGTTCAGGGGTGGGATTCAAAAACGTCAGCAACGGGTTCGCTGCCCGGTTGCTGGGTGGGCGTGGCCATGATGGGCGTCTCCTAGTTGGCCTCCTGCACCACGGGGGGGCGTTGGGGCGTTTTCACCTTCCCAAAATGCAGGTTTTTCTCGAGCCTCCGGGAGGGCGAAAACAGCCTCCTGGGGCTTCGGAGACTGGAAGCGGGCCAGTTTTCAGGCTTCCCGAACTTCCGGGAGGCCCGTTTTTCGCTCTCCCTGGGGTCTGAAGACTTTTCTTGAGCCTCCAGGAGGGCGAAAACGGTCTCTCCCCCCCCCCCCCCGGCTCCAGATGGTCTCTCTGGAGGCTGGAAACAGGCTCATTTCCAGGCTTCCCGAACTTCCGGGAGGCCTGTTTTTCACCCTCCGCGAGCCTCCGCACGTGCCCTTAACTTAACTGGAATCTACAACGGGCCACGTGGAGACTCCTGGGAGGGGTGAGAGGGGCGGGGCGGGGCAGGCCAGCCAGGAATGGGATTTGGGGGTTCGGTGAACCCCACAGAAGCATCACTAAGGGTCCACCCGAACCCCTGCGAAACCCCAGCAGCCTACCCCTGATGTAGTTGGTTAATGAAAGGTCTGCAAGGAAACAACCAAGCTCAGAGAGCATCAAAGATCCCTCACTGTGACTTTAGTCACCTTAGCTCTAGGGACAATACATGGGCTTGTCATGTACATTTATTTATTTTTTTTAAAGGGAAGGGGGAAGTAATGTGCTCACACTTTGCCCGTCTGAATATAAATTCAGATTCAATTATACCTCCACACATGCATACATGAAAAAGAAATTAATAAGGTAGAACTCCGAGATTATGATGATCAATATTAGTATCTTATTAAGTGGCACAATTTGGTTTGGGATTTAGCTAAATCCACCGCACACTTCTAATTTAAGCTTTTGGTTCTTATCTGTTTTGAGGCTTGCTTAATATTATTTGCTACCGATACCCAATAACTTTATCTTATTTATTGATTCGATTCATATCCATTCAATTTAGAATTTATCTGGCAAGTACTTGCTAAGAGCAGAAACTGCCAGTCAAAAGGACTCCACTGGGATATTAGCAGCAGGTAATTGTGGCCAATTCATATAGATTTCTTTTATTTAAGAATAACCTCTGGGCAGACAGAATAAAGAAATTGTTCAAAGTTTATGAGCTGCCACCAAGTATATGTTTTCAAAGGATTTTTAGTGAATTTCCTGGAACGGGCATGAAGAATGTCAAAGAAACTCATCCGTTACTTAATCCCCATGAAAAATTGCTGATTTTTCCACATCCGTGAAACAGTCTGTAACTGAGAGGAACTGGGGAGGAAATGAGAAAGTTACAAAAGTCATCATTGAGGATCAATGGGGAGAATTTGCTCTTGGTAGGAAGCAATGTTGACTCTTAAAAAAAAATAAAAAATCTTGGATAGCACTGAAAAGAAAAAACTGAACTATATTTCCAATTAGACAATGCACTGGCCCCCAGCCTCCGGTTCCTCGTGTGCTGAAAAGTAGATAATTCTTACGGGCTTATTCCATGAATCACTTAGATTAAGAATTAAATAGGCTTAAAGGACAAGCCATTTAAACTGATAATAGTCAAACAGTAGCATTAAGCACACAGCATCCTAAATAAAGCAAGTAATAAATAGAGATTAAAAATGCACAGAAGCACAAGACTATGGAAGTGACAAAAAGTTAAATAGGGGGAAAAGTTACATTATTTCTATGAGTAGAACCAGAGCTTTGGGCCTTAAAAAGAAATTTCTTGAATTTTGCAAAGCGAGTGACCAACGTTACTGTATTCCCTCAACTTCTGAATTTCTACGTATACTAATCCATAACGGGTGAACTCACAATTCATGGTTAAGTAAAAGCAAGCAAATAGCACATTGTGGTTTTGTGTGCAGTCTAAATGCACCAACCTTCATGCCCAGATGCCTCTTGACTGTTGTGATGGAAAAATCTGTATGAAGGTGAAAACCGAACTTTTCTTTCACTGTTCTTCTGTACAGCCAGTCCTTGACTTAGAACTAGAATATAATAGAAAACTGTATTTCCCCGAAAATAAGATCAGATGTTATATTAATTTTGGCTCCAAAAGACACATTAGGGCTTATTTTCCGATTAGGTCTTATTTTCTGGGAAATATGGTACCAAATGCATCTGTCTGGATGATGATCGTAACCAGGGCTTATTTTTGAGGTAGGGCTTATATTACCAGCATTATTTTCAGGGAAACACGGTAGAATAACAGAATTGGAAGGGACCTTGTAGGTCATCCAGTCCAACCCACAGCTCAAGTAGAAGACCCTATACCATTTCTGATGGATGACTGTCCAGTCTCTTCTTGAAAGCTTCCAGTGATGAAGCACCCACAACTTCTGAAGGCTACAATGGAGACCAACATTTTTGTTGCTAAGCAAGGCAGTTAATTGAGTTTTGCCCATCTGATTACCTCTTTTGCCATAGTTGTTAAATGACTCACCACAGTTGTTAAATGAGTCATGCAGTTATTAAGCAAATCTGGCTTCCTTCATTGACTTTGCTTGTCGAGGTTACAAATGGTGATATCATGAACTGGGAACATTGCAACTGTCATAAATATGAGCCAGTTGCCCAACTTTTGAGCATTCGGCCATGGAGATGCTGCCACTTTCGTAACTGTGGAAAACCAGACATATCTCATTTTTTTCAATGGTGTCATAACTTTGAACAGTCACTAAATGAATGGTTGTAAGTCGAGGATTACCTGCACTTTCCAAATAAGTACAAAGTTGTTATTTTTTAAAAAGTCTGTTTCACCTTTGTGACTTGTGCGGATGAAGTGGGAAACACAGTCGTACTTGAATCAGTTCAGACTGAAGTTTAGAGATCCTAGTAAATTGGCATATGGTTTGTTTTCTTTCGTTAATGAGGGATGTAGGAAGACATTTTTGGATGACCGGAAGGGTTGAAAGATGAACGGGCAGGAAATCTAACACCCACGGGCTTCTGTGTGACTCCCTCAGGAAGAGAATGTGGCACCAGGTTCACTATCACGGATAATCACTTACCCAGAGGTTCATCCCATGATACTCAGGGGACCACATAAATGATCATTTCATGGTTATCGCATCATAAAGTTTGAAATGGTTACATTGTCATAGGACTCCTAAGAAGTCTCTTAATTATCTTTAGTATTCGTTTTATCTTTATTTTATAGTATTCGTCTTTCTAAACCAAACTTGCAGGAAGTCTGTCAAAATTCAAAATCTCAATTGTCATTTACCCTTTAAGAATATACTTTGCACTTTGCGCGGGTGGATGACATTAGATTTGATTATTATAATATTATAATTATAATCTGATTATTATAATATTAGGAAAGGAATTAGAACAAGCACTGTTTTTTTAAACAAGGACAAGATTCTAATGCCAAAACTGTTATGGCATTTATTTTCAAATGGAAGAGTGGAAATTATTTTGGTATATCATACTTTTCATTTGGTCAGGACTGGGAAATAGCACTGACAGATTGAATCCCAGCTAACACCAGATCGCAAAAAAAGTTTTTTGATATACAAGTACCCAAAAATGATGTAATTATTTTTTGCCCATCTGTTTATAAAACTCTAATTTCCTATTAAAGACTGCACCACCATGGCCGAACAAACAAGGTGAAGATATTGACATTAGAAGGAAAAAGGAAGGAAATATAATTGGTTGGCTGTATGATTATTGATTATAGGAAAACTACCAGCAAGAACAAGGTTAATCTCATTATTATAGCATCTTTAAGAATTGGCAAAATGAAACTCTAATGCAGTACAGAGCACCATTAACAGAATGATATACAGGCCAACGGCAATATTTATCAAGAGGGCTATCTATATTCAGGAGAGCTTCTGGCTACTTTTACCTCTGATAGAGCTAGGAGATAAGACATCCCATCACAAAAGTCTGCCAGAAGGACTAAGAAGCTCATGCCTTTCACATATTAATTTAAACGGGGTTTAAATATAAATAATAAATATGGGAGACAAAAACAATGACTAAATCTTCAAAAGTGAAGGTGTCACGTGACACCCTTAACGTTTTTAAGAAAGAGTATGAAAATGTCATTCATCCTTGAAAAACTGTCATCAGGTTGGGTAAGGATGGTTTACGTGATTAAAAGTGATGATTTTCGTGGCAGGATCTATTGAGTTTTTACTCAGAAGTTACTTAACAAGATTGTTTGATACTACAGCCAAGGATCTAGAAGAAGAATAGATTTTATTGGATAAAACAGTAAGCAAGACTGATTTCAATGTGGATTTGGAGGTGTGTTTTTTTTTTAAAAAAAAACACCGTATTATAAAAGCGATATGGGGAAAAGATACATTTCTTAGTTTGTTAGCTTTTTAATCTTCGTATTTATAAACTTTAAGAGAATTGTTATAAAAGTCATCTTCGATTTGCAGGGCTGTGCAGAATCGGGGAGTTTTTGTGGACAAAGGCAAGTGGCAGTTGTGGCTAAGAGGGCTTTTACCCGGTTCTATTTGGTGCACCCATTTTACAACAGGGCCATGTGATCCTACTCACAATCACTTAAGCCTCGGTCCCCATCTGTTTGGACATGACCCTGCTCTTGAAAATCACCTGGTGATTCAGAATGCAGCTGCTCCATCTGTGATAAGAGCACCAACGTTTATCTCTGTAACTCTTTTGATTATGAGAAAGGCAGCGATTCTCGGTTTGCTTCTAAATTTACAATTTACTCTGTGGCTTAGGATCAACAGCGTGGCCTCGTACCAGGGACTTCTGCCCGTCCTGCAAATAATGCTGTCTTCCCTTCTCTTAGAGAATGTGATCTTCAGGGGCCAAAGAGATAAATCTTCTTTGCTGAAACCTTCACGAGATGGTGCACCAGATGAGAATGCTGCACTAGCTCTCATCCTGTTAAATTTTAGAAAAGGCACTAAAACCTGGCTTAGTTTTTAAAGGAAATCATGGTAGAACTGCTATCAGTAGTGAACTTCTAGCATTTTTTTAAAGTGCTTGATTTTTTTCCTTAGATACCATTTTTTTTAATAACTGTAGGCTTAAATATAAATTGCTATTTTTTTTAGCTTCTTACTGTAAGAGGGGAATAAAAACTGCATAGGATCCTCATATCAAACACTGTAAATAAATTAAAAAGTAAAAAAAAAACCCAACTATCATTAATACTCGGATGCCTAAAATATTCTTTAATGGCCAAGACACCCAAGGAATTTGTTTCCGGTGCATAAAACTCTCAGTGTACACACAAACAAGAAAGTAATATAATCATAAGAAACCAATAGGAGAAGGTGAGTAGGAAAGATGAGAAGGACAATAGTAATACAGCCCTACTACATGGGTAAATATTCTTGGACATATTTCACACATAAATCAAACATGAGGTCCACATAAGTAGAAAAAAAACCAAAAAAACATTAATACTCTAATGCCTTTTTGAATGTTCACAATGCAGCTGTTTCGTAGAAAAAACAACCTGTGTATGCCAGAGATCTGACTGAAGGGAGGATTAGTTTATCTCAATGTGTTCAAGTATCAAAACTCAACGATTTCTTGTCAGTATCTGATAATGCTATTCTCCAAGTGGCTGTCACTTCCCCTTGACAAACTTCAACGATTAATTCTGCCAAACATCCCCAGTATCAAATTGCTCCTATATCTCACAAATACTAAGAGAATTAACCAAAAAATTGCAAACGTACAACCTTATCAGCAAAGGTTTTTAATGGGAACCTGGGACTATAAAAGCTACACGCCGCATTTTTATAGAAAGGTGCGCAAGAGAAATGCTGTCAGAAAGGCAAATATTGAACGAGAAAGAGTGAACGCAGGCTGGGTGATTGCTCTATCTAGTAGAATACACAGATTTTGGGATTACAGCAGTGGTGGGATTCAGCCGGTTCGGGCCGATTCACGCGAACCAGTAGGGAAGATTCTGGATGGCCGTGCCCCTGCCCAGCCCCTTCCTGGAGTTCCCCACCTGCCCCATTTTGGCTCCCAGGTAAGTGCAGGGAAGTCCACTAGGCCCGAAATGGGGCGTGTGTGTGTGTGTGCGACACGGCCCCCTCGTGCGCCATTTTGGCTCCCAGGAGGCTTTGGGGAGGCCCACTAGGCCAAAACGGGGCATGACGGGGTGCAACCCTCCTCCCACACACCCTGTTTTGGCTCCCAGGAAGCTGCAGGGGGGCCTGCTAGGCCCAAAATGGGGTGCGGGTGGCCACGCCCACCCAGTCACATGACCAATAAGCCATGCCCACAGAACCGGTAGTAAAAAAATTTGAATCCCACCACTGGATTATAGTACCTATTACCTCCATGATGTATGCATTCTTGTGATAAATATTACCCCCAAATTTCATCATAACCGCTTCCATTTCAGGAACGAGTAAATAAGTGCAACTTAAAGAACCAGCATCAAGGGTTTCCCACCCTCCCATCTGAAGGGACGGCATTGCAAACTAAGTCTAGGGGGACCTTGGTGCTCTCGGAGCTTGGTGGTTTTCTTGCAGAAATTCCTTACCATATAGGCAACATCATCAGCACACTACAAAAAATGCAATGAGCTACAAATTTTCTCTTCTATAGAAACCAACTCTCCCTCTCACACAAAGACACCCAAATCTTGCATAAGTATGTCACCCCCATTCGAAAACCCTTTACTTTCTCCCTCAAAATGAAGTTACCCCACCCAAACAAATGTGACAAATCCATCTTTCAAGGCTGACCAAGGCCGTAATTCTTCTTGAAATCTCATTTTTCTGCCCCTCTTGGTCACCTTTTCTATAGTTCTAGGCTCCTTGTGCTATTTTTCCAGAAGAAAGAGCATTTCGCGAACCCAGAATGCATCCATTGAAACCATAACAATAAAAGATATATTGCCTGATAAAAGCTATTTTTTTTAATGAGAACCTCCCCAGGCTGTAGAAAGACAACAAAATACTGCAGCTCTTTTCAGAAGACAACCAAATTTTGAAGAAAAACGGTTCAAAAGCCAGAGGGCAAGAGGTGAATTGGGTTCATCTTATTTATTTTGTCACTCACGATGGCTGTAATATTTGACAATTCTTCTTCCTCCTCCTCCTCCTTCTTCTGAAACCTCACTCCCTTCTAACACTGATGATGTTATCTAGTTGGCTAATGAAATGTCTGCAAAAAAAACAACCAAGCTCAGAGACCACCAAGGACCCCATAACTCAAACCTGAACTGCAAATATTCTCTTCTATAAATCCAATTATCCGCATGACCATCAAATCATGATTCCTAAACAACAAACTTTTGGACACGTTTTCGAACAGATTTATGCAACTGCCCAATCCGTGGTTATCATTTCAGCTGGACAATGAGTGCCTCTTGCATTTTAACTGATGCAACCACGGAGAAGGAATTTTTTTTAAAATTATTATTTCATTTTTTTCTAACTTTACCCAGGGAATCAACAGCAGCCGCTAAGCTAATATTTAACCTTACAATATTTATGCACTGTACAAGTTTTTACTAAGAACGCAGTTCTACTGCTACTCGAAATTAAAGGATTGAGAGGGTCTTCTATATTTATACCAATTCAGCATTAACTTTTCTGCCAGCCCTTTCTTGCTCCTTCCTAAACAAGGATCCCTACCCTTTGGGGGTGGGGGAAATCATAGAGCTGAGAAAAAAATATTTTAATGACATTTCTGGTATATCCATGTAAAAATAAGAGAGAAAGTTATGGGCAAGAAAACACAAATGGTTGGAAGTACTGTTTAGAGTGCCTGAGGCATTCTGGAAGGTGGAGAATGTATAGTTTACCACACTGGGTTTGAACTAGTTATTCTTTACAACCAGACTTACAGTGGTAATATCCCTTTGTGACTACAACCAAATGGAAACCATATTCTTTCTCAACGTTTGCAATAAGAATATGCTGCTGTAATGTAGCTTGCTTCCTCGGAGACTCTGTAACAGAAAGTAAGGGTACTGAGGTTTTAGATTTCCCATCAAAAACTGATCGATGCCACCACGGTTTGACTTGGGACTATAAAAGGGATGAGATACTTTCTGAAATTTGAGCACTATCCTCTGGGCTAACATTTCAAATATAGGTAGTCTTTGACTTACGGCCACAACTGAGTCCACCATGTATGTTGCTCAGCGAGTTAGTTGCCCCCAATTTAATGGTGTTTCTTGTCACACCTCTTAAGAAAACCACTCCGGTGGTTAAGTGAAATCATTGTGGTCGTTAATCTGGAGGAATCTGGCTTCCTCCATTGACTGTGCTTGTCGGAAGCCGGCTGGAACGGTTAGAAATGGAACAGAAGAGAAAAACAGAGTTGCAAGGGACTTTGAAGGTCTTCTGGTCCAACCCCCTGCTCAGGCAGGAAAACCCTAGACCATTTCAGACAAGTGGTTGTCCAATCTCTTCTTAAAAACTTCCAGTGTTGGAGCCTAGGTGGCGCAGTGGTTAGAGTGTTGAACTGCAGGCCACTTCTGCTGATTCAAATCTAGCGGTTCAAATCCCACTAGGCTCAAGGTTGACTCAGCCTTCCATCCTTCCGAGGTAGGTAAAATGAGGA
>JANHFL010006074.1:28047-40700 GCA_032468155.1 Oxyrhabdium leporinum
GGGGTGAAGTCTGAGTAAATGAATGGAGCTAGCAGAGTGATTTAATGGCCGGATGCCCTTCCTGTCACCAATGTGGAATACTGTTCAGCAGATATATTCTCAGTGTGCTCCGAGAGAGAGATATCTGCCTCTACTTAGGGTCGAACTCACAGTCTCCAAAACACTAGTTTTGTTTTGACTGAGATAATACAGAATAAGCACAATGATCCATGCACAGAGAAACAACAACAACAACACTTATGCAGCCAATGCCATTTGAACAGAGAAAGATGAGATGCAAATACAATAAAAAAGAGTGATTTTTTTTCCTGATCTCTGTAAAAGTGTTATTATGGCCATTTAATAAACAGGGAAAAAAAGGTTTAAAAATGTAACATTCATGGCTCTTTCACATATAGGTAGTTCTTGATTTTCAAGCATCTGTTTACCAACTGTGACTTATGACCACTTTTATGAATATTGCAGCCTCCCATTGAAATGAATTTTGATGTGATCAAAAATTCAGGCCCTTAGCACCTGGCACGTATTTATGACAGTTTTAATATCCCGGGGTCATGTAATCCCCATTTGCAACCTTCCCAGCTCACTTCCAACAAGCAAATTTAATGGGGGGAAAAGCCAGATTTGCTTAACAACCTAACTTAATGACCACGAAGATTCACTTTACAACTGCAGCAAAAAAAAAAGAAAAGGTGTACAATTGGGCACAACTTAATTGATGTGGCTGATCCTACCCTGTTCTTTCTCCAGAATCTTACTGAAGCTTTTCTGCATGTGAAATATATAATGCTTCTGTATGTAAGCTGCCCAGATTTGCCTCGAGGTAAAATCGGCAGCCTATAAATTTTATAAAGAAAGAAAGAAATGTGAGTAAGGTAAGGAAGAAGACACTTCAGGGGGAGAACAAGATTTGGGACACATCTGCTTTTCAGTCATAATGAAAATCCGATACACATTAAGGGGAATAATATAATAATAATGTTGATAATAATCTTACAGCCTTAGTTGTACAGGTAGTTCTTGACTTACAACAGTTCATTTAGTGACCGTTGGACGTTACAACGGCACTGACAAAGTGACTTATGACCATTTTTCACATGTATAACCATTGCAGCATCCCCGTGTGGTCACGTGATCTAATTTTAGATGCTTGGCAACTGACTCATATTGGTTACAATTGTCCCGGAGTCAGGTGATCGATCCCCCTTTGAGACCTGCTGACCAGCAAACTCAATGGAGAAGCCAGATTTGCTTAACAACTATGCTACTAACTTAGCAACTGCAGTGATTCGCTTAACAACTGTGGTATGAAAGGTCATAATAGTGGGGCAAAAATTCACTTAACAAATGTTTCACATGGCAACATAAATTTGGGGCTCAATTTGGTCCTAAGCCAAGCTTTTCTGATGCTGGAGAAGTTGATGGGGTATTTTTATCCGGACAGTATTTATTCCCATCTTTATACATTCTAGATGAATAGCTGCTATGGATAACGGTGCTTAGTTTTATCCAGAGTAGTTTGGATGATCAAAGCACTTAATCCAAATTAGTTTTATAGCAACCTCCTTTGATAAATTGATAATATTATCCCAAGGTTACGGCAAGTGAAAGCAAGCTACATCAAATCTTCAAAAGGAACCTCTCCTTCTTTACTGGGCATTATAAAAGTTGAAAGCAAAACAGCTGGTGGGCTTCAGGCTTAATAAGTGGGAGATGCTTGTTTTCCTAAGACCATTTAATTGTTGGCAATTTTCTGGCTGATGGCCAAATCTGTCCTGGAGCCAATGCAACGGTACTACAAAAAACATATTGCAAGTATTACAAAGTCTACCCTACAAGGCCATCAGTCAGCATCCATGAACTGGGTTGTCAATATTAATCAAGCAACTGTACAATCCCTGCATGGCTTGTCACTATGTAGAACAGAGAGGGGAGGAAGGTCCGATGAACTCATTGGTAGCCTCACTTTGCAATGAACAAGGACATAAAGGTTTTTAAAGCTTTTAAAGTAATTTATTTTGTACTGTTTTTAAATAGCTGCTGTGAACCGCCCCGAGTCTTCGGAATGGGGCGGTATATAAATTAAACTAATAATAATAATAATAATACATTCGATTTTGCATCTACTAAGATTGTTGGACGAGCAGGAAGAAAAACAGCCAGGGAAATGACTGAAGCCTGTCATTCAACAGGAGTGATGATTTACTACCAGCTTATCAGATACTTAGGAGACTTGGCTGCACAAGGAAACAACAGCCAATGACTTAATAGCCGGCTGTCAACACCCCAATCAACCAGAAAGAAGCCACACCCTACCAGGCACCACATAAATAGGACACATAGAATAGGTCAAAGCACACATTCCAGTAGAGAGAAGTTCCTTGAGGATAGGTTCCAACACAAGTCCGAAAGCTTGGAAGGCTAAACCTCTGTTCCTGGCGTCTCACCCAGATTGGATCCTGCAATAAACATCTAACTTCCTCATAAGTAAACTGAGAAACTCGGACAACTCGAAGTAGGATGCATTAATAACCTAGCATCCCGGAAGTGTAAAATCAGCAATGCTGCCAGTTATGGGGACACCACAAGACGTACAATTTCTTGACATACGGAATACTGAAAGGAAGTTTGTACTGTGGGCTTATCTTAAGTTCACAGTAGAGAGTTGGAGAAGGCAAAGACCTCTTTAGTCCATCCACTTCCTAATTCTAAAAGATCAGAGTAGCATACGTGTTTCCTCTCTTTTATTCTCACAGTCATCTTTGGAGGTAGGCTAGGATAACCGAGGATTTCATTATTGAATAGGAAATTCAGCATGGGTTTTGCAAACCTTATTCTCGTGTTTCCCCCAATCTAATGGTCCCCAACCATATTGGCTTTCACAAAGGGTAGATTATCCACGATCAACCCCATAGAAAGGAATGGGCTTAGAAAGGCATCTGTAGCCAAACCCTAAATTCCTGCTTGACTGAACACCATCACTGTAGATTTGAAAATGGATTTAGAAATCACCATCAGGTCAGATCTCTGAGGATAATGTTCTTACGAAAGCAGATTATGATTCTGCTCTCATTTTAGAGGAACCAACTATTTTCTCAGCCCAACCACAGCCCAAATCCACCTCAACTTATTCCATCCGTCAATGTTTTTGGAGTCTCAGTCATCCAGGTCAGAGTTGTCCCAAAGATGCTTTTTCCAAAAAGTACCTGGGCTTTTTTGGTTTTCTTTTCTTTGAATTTTTTTTTGCTTCTCATCCAAGAAACGTGTTCAGCTCCCATTCACCCTTTCTATTTCCTTTACTCATGGTTAACCTAGTCTCCAAAGCACTTGAAGGCAGGACAAGAAGCAATGGATGGGAAATAATCAAGGAGAGAACCAACCTAGAACTAAGAAGAAATTTCCAGACAGTTAGAACAATCAGTGGAACTACTTGCCTCCAGAAGTTGTGGGTGCTCCAACACCGGAGGGTTTTCAGAAGAGATTGGACAACCATTTGGTCTGAAAGGGTATAGGTTTTCCTACTTAAGCAGAGGGTTGGGCTAGAAGACCTCCAAGGTCCCTTCTAACCATGTTATTCTGTTCTGTTCTGAGCAGATGAGGATATCTGCAAGGGTCTCAAAAAAGAGAAGAGGTTAGCTACCATCATGCAATCAAAGCTAGAACTAAGCAACTGAAGAAGGCTGGAGAAATGAAGCTACACAGCTAAAAAATACTTAGAAAGATCAAACCCTACTGGAAGGGTAAGATTTATCTGGACCAGTAGAGAACACAACAAAATAAAAGGTGTGAAAAATAAAGAGAGCTATATCAGACATTGAAGCTAATCAAAGCAGATCTAGGTAGATGTTTCTGGAAGAAAACAATAAACATACAGAAGGTTCTGATGAAGACTTTGGCTCTTGTTATGGAATCATAGAGCTGGAAGGAACTTTGGAGCATTTGTCAGTTCTTAACCCCGGAGATTTTTAGATGCCATCAAAGCAGTCCCTTGGGGCAAAGAATTCTGGCTAATTTAGTTCCATAAATGTCTGGGGGAAAAACTACTGTCCCTTGATCTACCTTCTTTTTAACCCGCTGTCCAAAACAGGAGTCCTTATATCCACAAATGCCTGTCTAACCTTTTCTTGAAAAACACTGACAATGGAGCACCCACAACTCCAGGAGGCAAGTTATTCCATTGATTAATTTTGACATAGTCATGAATTTCCTCCTTATTTCCAGGTTAGATCTGCTTCTGAGCACCTTCCATCCATCGCCTCTTGTCCTTCCCTTAGGTGGAAAGGAGAGTAAATCTACCCCTTTTTCCTTGTGACATCCCTTCAAGTATTGGAAGATACTCTCATGTCATCCTTAAGCCTTCTCTTTGTTAGACTAAACATACCTAGTTCCCTTAGCTGTCCCTCATTCGATTTAGCCACCAGATCCCCTTATTATTATTTTTTGCTCTTCTCTTCACTCTTTCTAGGGCCTCAGATCTTTTTTGAGTCATCTTTTTTTGTATTTTGGAGCCCAAGACAGCCATTGAAAATGTTCAACCAACCCTTTGAGGCTAGAATTCAGCCATAAAGACATGCCTTTTTTTGGTAGAGGTCCTGAAAACTTCAGTTTTTCATGTCAAAGCCAACAAACATGATCATTAATCGAGACTGCGTTTCTGGGAGTGAATACCTTGGATAAATTGTCCTAAATACAGATGGGAAAATAAGTCTGAAAATATTGAAATATTTGCAATATAGCTTGATGAGATGGCTCGGATTTTTTCCCCCCAACCTGTGCAAGATATTTATTCATCAACTGTTTTACAGCAGTATTCTCGTTTCCTTTTTTCTAATTAAAAAAGAGTGAGCAATCCAAGCTTGGGAGAATATTAATTGAAATATACAGTTATCCCCATGTTCAGATAGTTACAACTGATAGTTGCTACAAAACCATGGGAATAATATTTTAGTATTTTGGATATTTTAAAGCTCAATTGTTATAGGTCAAAGGGAATCTGAGGATCATATGGGGGGATTTACTGGTGTCGATTTCTGCCTACTGTTCAGTATCTGACTCCCTTGCCCAACCTGGTTTAATCTTTAACTAGGCTAGACTAGGATCCCCATTCCTGACATATATATATATATGTGTATGTGTGTGTGTGTGTGTAATCATAAGGTCTGGAAAGGACTGTTTTATTATACTGTTCTCTGCTGCTTTGCTGTAGCTATTCAAAACCTCTAGAATTATTGTTTTCATTAATTTTTCCTCCGCCTTAAATAAATAATGCAATGCTTTTCATTTTCCGGTAATAAAATGAATTTGCTCAGTGTGAAAACAGTCTGTGAAGCAGAAGTATCAGAAATTTTAAAAAACAAACAAATTGGGAGGGAGCTTAAAGGGAAAAATCTAAAAATAAATAGATTAAAATTCAGGTAGCCCTCGAGTTACAACCCCAATGGAGCTTGTTCATTACAGTTGTAAGTCGTAACTGTTGTAAAAATGGGTCAGTCATGTGACCGACCCGATTTCACAATCTTTTTTTGAGGAGGCCGTTAAGCGAACGCGGCGGTGCTGAAACCAACCGTGCAGGTGTTAAGTGAACCCATTGTTCACTGTGGCACAATTTTGACGAAAACTAGAAGTAAATGCCACTTTGGGGCAAAACTATTGTAAAAACCCAGTCACGTTGACCGCAGGACACCCCAAACGGCAGTAAATGCAGCTGTGTTGCCAAGCGCCGGAAGTGTGGTCACGTGACCACGGGGAAGGGGGATCCTAACTTTGGATCCGGGTTGTGAGTCTCCTTTTTTTTCATTCGGTTCTTTAGCGTCAAATGGTCATCAAGCAAGGAGTAGTTTGCAGGAGCTATGCTAAATTACACCCCCTTTGATTCTTCAATAGCTTCCAGTTCCCCAAGAAATTCAGTGAGGAAGTGGATTTTTGATGTCAAAGACTACTTGTACAGTAGTCAGTTTGTGAAGTTTTACTGCAGCTGCTGATCATATTCCAATATCTCAGGGGCTGCTACAAAGAAGAGGGCGTCAACCTATCCTCCAAAGCACCTGAGGGCAGGAGCACCTGAGGGCAGGGCAAGAAGCAATGGGTGGAAACTAACCAAGGAGAGAAGCAACCTAGGACTGAGGAGACATTTCCTGACAATGAGATCAATTTAATCAGTGGAACAACTTGACTCCAGAAGTTGTGAATGCTCCAACACTGTTGGAAGTTTTTAAGAAGAGATTGGACAGCCATTTGTCTGGAATGCTACAGGATCTCCTTCTTGAGCCTGGGGTGGGATTAGGAGATGTCCAAGATCCCTTCCAACTCTGTTATTCCATACTCTGGGTTCTAATAACTAAGGGGCCGCCGCAAAGAAGAGAGAGTCAATCTATCCTCCAAAGCATCTGAAGGCCGGACAAGAAGCAATAGATGGAAACTAATCGAGGAGAGAAGCAACTTAGAACTGAGGAGAAGTTTCCTGACAGTGAGAACAACAAGCCTCCAGAAGTTGTGGGTGCTTTTTAAGAAGACTGACATTTATCTGACATGTTATAGGGTTTCCTGCTCGGACAGGGGGTTGAACTGGAAGGCCTCCAATCTAAGTTCCGCTTGTCCATTCAGCACTCAGACAAGATTATATCCAAGTAAGAACTTATTAGAGAAACCATGTTGGTACATCTGGGAAAAACCTGAATCTGAAGTTCCAGGTTTTTCCCCACCCAAAAGAAAATCAAAGATCCACCTCCCCGCCATCATCAACTATCACATTCCCCAATCCTCTTTCACATTCAACTTCCTTTCTCCTCCTGGCACTCCTCTTCCAGATGCTGGTCGGTTTGTCCTTGACTCTCTTAGAAAGAATTTTGTTTTGTCTACTAGCCCCCTCTAAGTGTATGAGAATATCCCCCCACCTCCCAGTTTCTCATGTATTATATGTGGCAACTGTAGAGGCCTTGCAATTTTGGCTTCCAAGGCTGACACCACGGTTCCTTCCAACTCTGTAATTTTGTTATATGGTCAATGATTTCATCCTATTATTGTTATTTACACTTGACAATTTTACCAATAGCCAACGGCCTTTTGCATCGAGGAAGTAGAACAGAAAAGCGACTCAATTCCAGCAATCCCATTATCTTCCTTCCACCCCTGCCAAACATACCTCCTTTCCCTCTCTGGCTCTTTACGCATTTCTCATTTGCTGCATTTTCTGTTTCTTTCCTGAATACAGCCGTTCCAAAGTATAGGGCTTTATTGCTTATTGTTCTTGCAAATCCCGAATGCCTTAAATGCCTTTGTTAAGCATAACTTGCTCTGGCATGACAGTTTCAAAACACAAAGGCAAAACTGAATCAGCAAGTAAGTCAGCTTATCATCTGCGGCTCTGGGTTCAGCTTCCCTTCAACTTCTGAGGGTTGTTTTTTTTTCCCCTTCCGGCATTTTTTTTTTTTTTGAGACAGATGGTTGAAAGCAGCTTTGGAAATGGGAGGTTCACCTGCTGAGAGAGTCAACTTTCAGGTTTTCGTAGCCCTTTAATCTCGCCACGTAAATACGAGACATCAGTTTCCTTTGACACTTTTGAGGGACAGCGGCGAATGCGAAGGGATAAAGATGTTTTTCTCAGGGGCTACACTAGACAACGTTCTTGTGAGCCTTCAGTAGCTCCAGATCCTCCAAGAAATTTCAGCGAGACAGTGGATTTTGATAAATTCTCTGAAAAAACATAGAACATAGAATAATAGAGCCGGAATGGGACATTGGAGGTCTTCTAGTCCAACCCCTGTCTCAAGCAGGAAACCCTATACCATTTCAGACAAATGACTGTTCAGTCTCTTCTTAAAAGCCTCCAGTGATGGAGCACCCACAACTTCTGTAGGCAAGCTTGGTTGGTTGGTTGGTTGCTCTCACCATTAGGAAATTTCTCCTTAGTTCTAGGTTGCTTCTCTCCTTGGTTAGTTTCTATCCATTGACTATGGAGATTCTCAGTCCTCCAGGTCCTGGTTGTCCCAAAGGTGCTTTTTTTTTTCTAGAGGCAATTGGACTTTCTGGTTTTTCTTTGAAGACAGTTTTCGCTTCTCATCCAGGAAGTAGCTTCTCATCTTGACTATCAGAACGAAAGAAGCTTCTTGGATGAGAAGCATTTTTTTTTTCAAAGAAAGATGCCTTTTGCAAAAGCCAGTCCAGATACCCTTTGCAAAAAACAAAAACAAAACTTACGGGATTTTTTTGGGCTATCATTCATTCATCAGGTTAATAGGGTAGCATCATTTAATTTGAAATGAGTCTTTTTTTTTTCATTCCCATTTACCACTTGAAAATTCTAAAATTCACATCGCAGTTCCCAAAATAGTTTTCTTGCGCCTCTGCTTCTAATTGTAAGCCTAAACCTCTGTTTCGTCACCCCCTCGTCTACCAACATTTCCCTCTTTCTTTCAGATTACAGTTGCTGGTTGGTTCTGATATCATATCAACTGGTGTGTGTATCTAAAATAGGCACTTAATGTCAAGGGAAAAAAAAAAAAGATTTCTCTGTTGTTCATGTATTCAGTATTAGGTGCCCCTGGATATAGTTCCCGTAAGCAAGTACCAGCAATGCTCACTGATTTTTAAAAAAATGCTAAAATTAAAAAAATGCTTAAATTGACATAGTACTCTACTGCTGTTTATATAAACTACTGGCAGAATTTGCAATATTAAGAGACTCTTTCCCATACCAAAAATAAGTGTATATGCTTATTTTAACACTATGTTGGCTGTAACAGAAGAACAGAGTTGGAAGGGACCTTGGAGGTCTTCTAGTCCAACCCCCTGCTCAGGCAGGAAACCCTATAACCTTTCAGACAAATGCTTGTCCAACCTCTTCTTAAAAACATCCAGTGTTGGAATACCCACAACTTCTGGATGCAAGTCATTCCATCAATTAATTACTCTGTCAGGAAATTTCTCCTTAGTTTTAGGTTGGTTATCTCCTTGATTAGTTTCTATCGATTGCTTCTTGTCCGGCCTTCAGGTGCTTTGGAGAATAGGCTGACTCACTTTTCTTTGTGGCAGCCCCTGAGATATTGAAAGATGCTATCATGTCACCTCTAGTTCTTCTTTTCATTAAACTAGACATACCCAGTTCTCTCAATATCGTATGTTTTAGCCTCCAGCCCCCTAATCATCTTTGTTGCTCTTCTCTGCACTCTTTCGAGAGTCTCAGAATCAGAATAGAGCTGGAAGGGGCCTTAGAGGCCTCCTAGTCTAGCCCCTTGCTCAAATTGGAGATCCTATACCATTTCAGACAAGTGACTGTCCAGTCTCTTCTTAAAAACCTCCAGGGATGAAGCACCCACAAGATTCGATGGCAAGCTGTTCCATTGGTTAATTGTCCTCACTGTTAGGAAGTTTCTCCTTAATTCCAATTTGCTTCTCTCCTTGATTAGTTTCCATCCATTGTTTCTCGTCCTGCCATCTGGTGCACTGGAAAATAAATTGACCCCCTCCTCTTTGTGGCAGCCTCTCAAATACTGGAATACTGCTCTCATGTACCCCTAGTCTTTGTTTTCTCTAGACTAGCCAAACCCAAATCCTTCCACCGTTCTTCATATGTTTTAGTCTCCAGGCCTTTAATCATCTTAGTTGCTCTTCAACTTTCAGTTCCTAGCGATCGTTCTGGGAAAGCAGAGATATTGATACAAATACAAAAAGCAGGCTAGTTAGAGCAATAGTCTTCTCTACAATGAGACATGGATGTGAGAGTTGGACACTGAGAATGGCTGATCAAAGAAGAATTGACGCCTTTGAACTGTGATGCTGACTAAATTATTGCCAAGTAGCATGGACAGCCAGAATAACTAACAGAGAGGTGTCAAATCGTATAAAACCAGACCCGTCACTAGAAGCTAAAAATCATAAGACTACATCTGATTTATTTTGGCCATGTTATGCGTGCAAATTCATTGGAGAAGTCAAGGTACTAGGAATGGTTAATGGAAAAAGAAGAAGGGGCAAACAAAGGACATGTTGGCTTTGATAACATCAAACCTGATGCAAAATTGAACACCCAACAATTGAACGAAGCTGTGCTTGTCATGGTAGCATGGAGAGCATTTGCCTATAAAGTTGTCAAGAGCTGGACATGACTAAATGGTTAAAAACAACAACATGTCTATGGAGATTCTCAGTCATCCAGATCCTGGTTGTCCCAAAGGTGCTTTTTCAAGAGGCAACTGGACTGTCTGGTTTTTCTTTGAAGACGTTTCACTTCTCATGCAAGAAGCTTCTGTAGTTCATGCAAGAAGCTTCTTCAGCTTCTTCTCATGTAAGAAGCGTCTTCAGTTCATGCAAAAAGGTTCTTCAGCTTCTTCTCCTGTGAGAAGTTTCTTCGGCTTCTTCTCATGCAAGAAGCTTCTTCTTCTCATGCAAGAAGCTTTTTCAGCTTCTTCAGCTAAAGAAGCTTCTTGGAAGAGAAGCAAAATGTCTTCAAAGGAAAACCAGAAAGTCCAGTTGCCTCTTGAAAAAGCACCTTGGGGACAACAACAGTGATGGTTAGTTTAGCTCCAGCACAATACATGCTGATAGGTACAAAAGCTCACGGCAAGTGAAAGTTCTTGAAACACACCTGCTACAAGTTATAACAAAAAAACAAGTTCCAGTCAGGGAAGAAATAAAAGACAGCAGCAGAAGACAACATGACTGCAAAATGAAAAATGAAAAGCGAAGATCCAAAAAAAACCAATAAAGGACATAAAAAGAAGGTAGATCAAGGGACAAAAGCTTTTTCCCCCCAGATATTTATAGGACTAAATTAGCCAGAATTCTTTGCCCCAAGGGACTGCTTTGATGGCATCTGAAAATCTCCGGGGTTAAGAAGAGATGAAACGTACAGATGGAAGGAGGACATGCTTAGGCAAAACGAGTGTCATCTGCTCATGGCAATAAGCGAGTGACCTGCCGGGCAATTGATTTCTTGACCTATCTGAAATGAAATGGAAATGAATTAGGGTTTCTTTCCATAGCCTAAGACTGACGTTAATGAATATTACCACTACCGTCCATATTTTTTTTCCCCCTGTCTTCTGAAATGGAATTACCTAACACGACGGGGTCAAAGGGACATTTCAAAGAGAGGTAGATAAATAGATCTTGATATGGGACAGGTAGCTGCTTGCCAGTTCTTTTTACTGCCGGCAACATACTCAGTTCATGATTTGCTGGGTTTTCACTGGAGGCCTTATAAGTTGTGGGGTTTGTCAAGCTTCTTATTTTGACAAGTTTGCAGATTAAAAACAAGCTGGGAGATCTCATGATAGACTGGAAGTTTTAAGAAGAGCTTGGACAAACGTTTGTCTAAATGCTATAGGTTGAGCAGGGTTGGACTAGAAGATCTCCAAAGTCCCTTCCAACTCTTTTATTCTGTCAATATCACCGAGTTACCATTGGTAATTTCATTTGATTTTTGCCCTCATGGGATGGTTACAGGCAGTCCTCGTCTTAAAACCATCGGTTTAGTGTTCGTTCAAAGTTACAAAGGCACTGACAGAAGTGACAGGATCATTTCTGACCCCTCTTGACTGTTGCAGCGTCTCCGTGGTGACATGATCAAAATTTGGACACTTGGCAAATGCATTTATGATACTTGCCGTCTGCCAAGGTCATGTGATCACTTTTTGTGACCCTCTAACAAGGAAAGTCAGTGAGGAAGCCAGATTCACTTAACAACCATGTTACTAACTTTAACAATTGCAGCGCTTCACTCAGCAGCTGTGACGAGAAAAGGTCATACAATGGGGCAAAACCCACTGAACATCTGTCTCGCTTAGCGAGGGAAATTTGGGGCTCCATTGTGGTTGTAAGATGAGGACTTCCTGTATATAATTTTATTTATTTATTTTATATCCTGCCTTTATTATTTTTTATAAATAACTCAAGGCAGCAAACACACACAATATAACTTCCTCCTTCTATTATCCCCACAACAACAACCCTGTGCAAAAGGGTCGGGCTGAGAGAGAGGGACTGGCCCAATGTCACCCAGGCAAGCTTTCATGCCTAAGGTGGAATTAGAACTCACAGTCTCCTGGCGAGTGGCCCAAAATCACCCAGTTGGCTTTCGTGTCTAACACAGAACTAGAACTCACAGCCACCTGGTTTCTGACCTTGCGCCTTAACTACTAGACCAAACTGACTCTTTAGCCCACATTTAACCACTAAACCATTTAATCACTAGACCCAACCGATCATAAACTGATGTACTCCCTGTGTGTTAGTCGCCATTTTGGTTATCTGACTTGTTTTTATCTTTAGTTTAAAATTGTGGTTTTATTGTTTTTAATGTATTTCACTTTTATGTATTCTTGTTTTATCAGGCATTCTGTCCAGATTCACTATATGAGATGGACGGCTGTGCAAATATGATAAATAAATCATATTTGATTTAATTTATTAGATGTAAATAAAACCCTAACTGAACATGGGAAGCTATGCCCAGTTCAACAGATGTCAACTTATATAACCTTTCCTGTACACTGCCGCAACAGGTGCTATAGATATACTGACTGGTCCATGTATTCTAAGAAGACCTTAAAAACATTACCATATCCCTATCCCTATCCCTATCCCTATCCCTATCCCTATCCCTATCCCTATCCCTATCTCTCTATCTCTCTATCTATCTATCTATCTCTCTATCT
>JANHFL010006074.1:79415-90753 GCA_032468155.1 Oxyrhabdium leporinum
TACGTCACTGAAAAAAAAAGTGACTTATGACTGTTTTTCACTCTTAACAACCGTTCCATCATGGTCACCTGATCAAAATCCCGGTGCTTGGCAACCGACTCCCATTTACGACGGTTGACAAGCCAAGTCAAGGGAGAAGCCAGATTCACTCAACAACCGTGCGACTAACATAAGAACTGCACTGACTCACTTAACAACCGTGGCGAGAAAGGGCTGTAGAATGGGACTGTCTCACTTAGCAACCAAAAAAATGTTGGGCTCATCTGTGGTCGTAAGTCGAGGACTCTGTGTACTTCATAACGCCCTATTTTCTGTTGTGATTCTACAGGCTTCGCAGCTCCCTACTTTGAGTTCTGCTAAATTTCTGGTAACTTATCAAAACTGGGCATAAATATGGAAATGGGTGTTTTTCTTTGCCAACATGTATTATATTCATAACATGTAGATAAAAATGCACATCTGCCTTGTAATGCGTGGAATGCTTTGGATTGTTAAGGCTGAAGAACAATAGTCTTAAGTAGATCAAGAAATCTATCGTCCCCGCAATTAATTTAAATGTAGTCCTTCATTTAAGAGGTTTGGCATTAGCTTGTTATTAGCTCACATAACACTTTGTAATTATCCTAGCCAGAAGTTCACTTCGAGCCCCTAGAAGGCACGCTCCAAGGAAATTTAGCATTTGAAAACAATTTTTGATAGTTAGATGTGTTCCATTGCATAAAAGAAATTCAAAATTTAGGAGGTTTGCAATTCTGCACGATCAGTTCAATGACCATCAGTGGTTTCGATGAAAACACCCTGACTTAAAGCAGAGCGTTTAAAGCGTTAAATCGTGTTTACAGCTTTTGAGCCAAAGTTGCTTCAAAGAAGTTAGAAACAGCAAGGAAAAATTCCAGTCTGATTAATTCCGATTTAATTGTCAGCCTCGAGCGAATATCGCCCCCTGGTGTTCGACCCCTTTTCCAAACATTTTTGGTCTCTGGTAGTCCTCGACTTAGCAACAGTTTGTTTAGTGACCGTTCGAAGTTACAACAGCACTGAAAAATGTGACTTACGACCGTTTTTCACAGTTACAACCTTTGCAAGCATCCCCCCACCATCATGTGATCAAAATTCAGTTGCTTGACAACTGTCTCGTATTTATGACGGTCGCAGTGTCCCCGGGATCTTGCGCTCCCCTTCTACAACCTTCTGACAAGAAACGCCAACGGGGAAACCAGTTTCACTTCACAATCAGGTTGCTAAGTTAATCAACTGCACCGATTCCCTGAGCAACTGTGGCAAGAAAGGTCGGAAAATGAGGCCAAAACGCGCTTAACAAACGCCTCGCTTAACAACAAAAACTTGGGGCTCGGTTGTGGTCGTAAGTCGAGGACTCCCTGAATTCAAGAACAAGCTGTCATTAGCAGTTGTGGAATAGCTTTCCTAGTGGATTGGAGAAGAAATCGTTTCTTCTCAGTACTTCAGCTGAACAGATATTAGCTGCAAGATGATCTACCGCCATCTACGACTAGCCAAATTAATATGGTTTTTTTAAAAAGTAGCACAGAAGGAAATAGTTTTTTTCTAGAAGGCTTGAAACAGACTTTTTCTTCTTCTTTTTTTTTACCACTGTTGCGTAGAACCTATTTTTAGAAATCATAAAAACCAAGCCCATTTCTATTTAAAAAGCCAAACTAATGATGGTTATTCTTTTTTATGGGTATTTCTGTTCCCTTTTTCTAACAATGTACTTAGTGTAGCCTTTAGATTACCGTAATCAAGTAATGGAGAGCAAGATTAGTGCAGTGTAGGGTAGAAACCAGGAGACTGTGAGTTCTAGTCCCGCCTTAGCTATGAAAGCCAGGTCGGTGATTTTGGACCAATCACCAAGAGACTGGGAGTTCTAATCCCGCCTTAGCCATGAAAGCCAGGTCGGTAACTTTGGACCAATCGCCAGGAGATGGTGAATTCTAGTCCCACCTTAGGCACAAAGCTAGCTGGGTGACTCTGCCCTAAGAAAGAGGCAATGGCGAAGCACTTCCGAAAAACCTTCCCAAGAAAATTACAGAGAATCTGTCCAAGCAATCTCTAAGAATCGGACGCAATTGAACGGAAGAAAAGAAAATTAATAAGGCTCTTGCCATCTCATGAAAAAAAACCCCCAAAACACCAATTTCAGTCTCCCAAACATTCTAACATTTCTCAGTAATGACTTGCAGATAAGATGAAAATATGTATTCCTGTTAACGCACCCTTAGCCCAACAAGGACTATTGATGCAGATGAAAATGTCAATACATTTGGTAATGGACAAGAAAAAACAACACAGCATCTGTGCGATAATGATCTTTAAGTTAAAAATATAATGAAACAAACATGAAGCAAAGTAAAAATGTGTTTTTCTTCTGTTTAAGTCAAACAGGCAGCCCGCTAAATTAAATCTGCTTACATGCCAAGTGAAACCAAACACCGAAGACAAGAAATCATTTGACCTGATAACACGTATGTCTTTAAAGTTAATTACTTGCATGCTAAATGGTTGTTTAGGATTGGGGTTATCTTGAACAGTTGTTGGAAGATATACATGTTAATTCTGGGGAAATCAAGAGTTTCAGGCAGTTCAAATGAGTATAAAGATTTATTGCAAGCTTAAACTCTCTACAAGAATCTGACCAACTAACAGTCAAGGGAAATGAGCGGGAGATAAGAAAGGCATTCAAGATGAGCTGGACTTAAATTTCTAGCGGGCACGCTGGGACTCGAGACTTATGACGTGTTTGACCCCTTCCCCAGGCTCAGCCTAGTCATCTCCTACAATGTATCTATTTAGAACAGACCTGGACATTTTACAGCCTGTGGGCCATATCTGGACTGTGGGTGGTCCCAGTCCGTCCCACGGTATTGGCGGCGAGGGTGGAGCATCGGCAGAGTCGACGGCAGAGGTCAGGGTAGTGGGGCAGTGGCGGCATTGTGGGGTGGGGCAAAGGCAACGGGGGGGGGAGTATCAACCCTCCATAACAGTCCCAGTTTCTCATGCGGCCTCTTGGGAAAATTAACCCCTGATTTAGAACTAGATACTTTTGTAAGAGCAAGTTAACTTTTTTTTTAAAAAAAGGGAACAAAATGTTTTCTACTGAAAATAGAACTTCTGAAGGTTCCCTGACTCATTTCAGCATATGTCCTCAATTACTAAATGTTGACTTTTAAGTCTTTAAATATATTTTTCCCTCTAAGAATGCAATTAATATGTTCATTATTTTGAAGATTTACATGTTTATGTTCCAGATAACAGAACATACCATTTTCAGGCAGAAGATGAGCAAGATTATGTCGCGTAAGGACATTTTCATTCCTGGAGTTTTTAGAAAAGTTCATTTTGGTCCAATAATAAACAGGATTAATGTTGACTGGCAACATGGGTGTATATTTTAGCTACTTCGCACACATTGTGAATGCCTGCTGTCCAGGTTATGTTGCCTCTAGCATGTCATTCTAGAGGGTTCTTTAAAATTGAAGAGGATTTCTTAGGACAACTCAGTGATGAAATAGCCACAGGAAAAAAATGATGTTTATTTTTGTTAGCAGTTTTAATTGGTAATATAGATAGTCCTTGACTTACAACCATTTTTAGTGATCATTCAAATTCACAGCAGCATTGGAAAAAGTGACTTTTGGTGATCCTCACACTTATGACCATTGTAACATCCCCACAGTCACGTCATCAAAATTTGGACCATTGACAATTGGCGTATATTTACAACATGATCGTTATTTGCAACCTTCCCAGCTGGCTTCCAAAAATGAAAATCAATGGGGGAAGCCGGATTGGTTTAATGAGTATGTGATTCACTTAACCACTGCAGAGGTTCATTTAACCACAGAGACCAAAAGGTCATATGACCGGGCGTGGCTCCCTTAACAACCCTCTTAGTCATGGAAATTCTGGTCCCGATTGTAGTTGTAAGTTGTGGCCTACCTGTACTTTTCTGCTTTGTTCTTTAATAAGACCTTCTATGGAGCAAAACCTGCATCTTCCTGGTGCTAATCCCTTAACTATAAGGTAAAAAGGTAAAGGTTACTCTGCCCACTCATGCCTGACTTTAGGGCGCGGTGCTCATCACCGTTTCTAGGCCAAAAGAGCCAGCGTTGTTCAAAGACATTTTCTGTGGTCATGTGGCCAGTATGATGATACACAGCGGGGCTTGGAACACTGTTACCTTCCCACCAAGCGGTACCTATTCATCTACTCGCATTGCATGCTTTCGAACTGCCTGGTGGGCAGGAGTTGAGGCAGGAACGGGACTCGCACCACTGCGCAGCGCGGGGTCTCCAACCCAGTGTGTCAGCTTTCCAGCTGACTGATTCAGCATCTTTAACTGCTGAGTCATCGCGCCCCCTCCTTAACTGCCATACCATGTTACGGTAATTCTCATAAAATTGGAATCAAATATTGCAATCTTTTCAGTCTAATGACAAGCACATGTTAAAGCCATGTTAGATGGATCACAGTTGAATGAGGTCTGTGAAGCATCAGGCCTCCCCTTGATTTTGGATTAAGCTGCGTTTCCCATATTTGTGATGCACAGAGACCCTCTGTGACACTTTATATGGAACTTGATAAATACTTGTGATTCAAGGGACTCATGAAAATAAGTATCTCTTAATCTTTTTGGCAAATTTACATATGGAATCTTCCCATGTAAAAGCCAGGCTCTAAAATAGACTAAATTACATTCATACTGGTAGAGAACCTCTGTGTGTAAAGTCACAAGCAGCTACTAAAAAAACCCCAAACCACAGTTGTAGTTAACTATTTTATTTTATTTTTTTACTTGAAGGTTTTTCATCTCAGTTAAATGGGTATGCAGAGCTTACACATACTAGAAAATGGGGAAATTTTATCATATATACAGGTGGTGGTCCTTGTCTTACCATAATTTGTTTAGTGAACGTTCAAAGTTACAGGCACTGAAAAAAGTGACTTATGACCGTTTTTCACACTTACGACCATTGAGGCATCCCCATGGTCATGTGATCAAAATTTAGATGCCGGGCAACTGGCATGTACTTAGGACGGTTGCAGTGTCCCGGGATCATGTGATCACTTCTGGTGACCTTCTGACAAGCCAAGTCAATGTGGAAGCCAGATTCATTTATGAACTGTTACTAACTTAACGACTGTAAGTGCTTCACTTTACAAATGTGGCAAAAATGGGTCATAAAATGGGCCATAACTCCGTTAACAACCGCCTTGCTTATCCACAGAAATTTTGGGCTCCATTGGGTCATAAGTCGGGGGCTGCCTATATAGTCTCTCAAATTTTCTTGTTTCACCTCCACCCAAGTTTGAAAGAGATGGAATAAAATAAGAATATGGGGCAGTTTTCCTATTCTGTTCCTCTCTGTTGTATTTCTTTTATAGTTTCTTGTGTCAGGTAAATGATGTCGTGATCGTTTCTGTCTTGTTTTAGGTGGATATCAGTACTGACCAATAGCAAAGAAGAAGCTTTAAATATGGCCTTCCGTGGAGAACAGAGCACAGGGGAGAACAGTCTAGAAGATCTTACAAAAGCCATCATCGATGACGTTCAGAGATTGGCTGGAAATGATGTCTGTTGTGATTGCGGATCACCAGGTACTTGGGTATTGTTACATTAACAATAACTTACTTAGAAAATATATTCACTTATTGCGGGATCCAGTCTGGGTTGGTTACCAGGAACAGAGGTTTGGTCTTCCCAGCTTTCAGACTCTTGCTGGAGTCCATCCTCAGGGAACTTCTCTCCCTGCAGAATGTGTCCTTTGGGGTATTCCATTGTGTCTGGCTTTTCCTTTTGATTGGGATGTTGATGGCCAAAATCAGGCTTATCAGATGCTCCATCTTTTCTATCCTGCTCTACGGAGTGGAGAGCTGGTCTCTTGACAGAAAGCCACTTGAAGAGACTAGAAGCATTTGAAATGTGGATTTACAGGCGGCTGTTACGTATAAGTTGGGTTGACAAAATCAGAAATGAGGAGGTGATAAGCCGCCTGCAAAAGCCAAGGGAAGTCATCAAAACCGTAAAAAAACGAAAGTTAGAATATTTTGGACGTGTGATGCGACACCCAGAAAAATATGACATACTTCACTTAATCCTCCAGGGAAAGTTTGAAGGCAAAGAAACGAGGTCCAGGCAGAAGTAGAACATCGTGGCTTCAAAATCTAAGGGGCTGGTTTGGACAAAAGTCAGCAGCACTTTTTTGTGTGGCTATGGATAAAAATAGGATCGCCAACATGATCGCCAACGTCCAATGATGGATATGGCACAAGAAGAAGAAGATGTTTTTATGAGACGGCGGCTTCAGTGCCTCCTTGCCTTGAAAAAAAAAATAGAATATGAAAATAAGAAACTAATGTAATCCCAAACATGCCAGTTCCGTGGTAAAAGCCATGATGTTGGATGTCTTTTTAGAATCAAGTTGCTAAGCCTTTTCTCATTTGTGGGATATTTAATGCGCAAATTATAAAAGAAGAAAGCTGAAAGAAAAAGGAGACAAAACATAAACAGGTAGGCCTTGGCTTATGTCCACAACCATCATTAACGAGAGATCCAGCCTAAAACTAAGGAGGAATTTCCTTTCCTTGAGAAGTGGAATAGCTTGCCTCCAGAAGTTGTGGGTGCTCCATCCCTGGAGATTTTAAAGGATAATCCTCTGTCTGGAATGGTATAGGGTTTCCTGACCGAGCAGGAGGTTGGACTAGAAGGCCTCCAAGGTCCCTTCCAGCCCTATTATTCTGTATTCTATGTTTGTGTCCATGGATATGTATGTGGATAAAAAAAAAACCCCATACACATAGATGTGCTTACATATATACATATAGCCAGGGAATAAAGACATTAAATAATGCTGATCCCAAAGTTACTAACTGGAAAGTAAATAATAATAAGGAAGTTATCCCAGGTTCAATCTCTGTCCTCCCCAATATATCATCATCTTCATCATCATCATCATCATCACCACTGATGATATTAAGCCGATGAAGAATGAAATCTAAGTGATGAAGGTCGAACCTGACACACAAACAGGTAGTCCTCAACTTATAACCATTTCTTCGGTGACCATTCAGAGTTATAGTGGCACTCAAAACAGTGACTTATGACCATTTTTCACGGCACCATCCCCATGGCCACGGGATCAAAATTCAGATGCTTGGCAATTGGTTCATATTTATATGACGGTTGTACTGTCCCAGGGTCATGGGATCCCCTTTTCCGATCTTCTGACAAGCAAAGGCACTTGGGAAGCCAGATTCGCTTAACAACCGGTTTACTAACTTAAGAACTGCGGTGATTCACTTAATGAATGTGGAGAGAAAAATCATAAAAATGGGGGGAGAGGAAGCACTTAACAACCGTCTCGCTTAGCAGCAGAAATTTTGAATTCAGTTGTGGTTGTAAATCGAGGACTACCTGTAGCCTCTGTGCTGACATCCTGCAGCAGAAAGCGCAGGAAGTCGTGGTTTTAGTAAAGAAAGAAAAGATATTGTCTTGAATGTAAAGTCTATTTATAGCCAGGAAAGTTTGTCATCTCTCGCTCTCACTGATACACAAACCTATGCAGAGACCCCTAATTCACCCACATAAGTGTGTGGGTTGTTAAGAATATAAAGGGGGAAAAATAGAGATGGTTTTCTTGACAATAATCTACCTACAAAACCTAGAGATAAGGTTTCAGTTTTACCACTTTTATTTTCCACAGCTACGTAGGGGACGCGTCTGGTGGCCAGAGGCATTTTTGGAAATCAAGACAGCACCGCATCCTGGCAACTTGATAACATGCTGACTCCCTATTTATTTACATAATTTAATTAATATTTAATATTAATTAATATTTTTGGGGGGGAAATCAGATGGGGCTGAAAATCGTATCGGTTCCATAAATGAGCTTCCATATTTGAGATACCTCACTTAGAGGCCTGCAAAAAAAAGGGAAGAATATGTTTTAGGGCAGGGGTGTCAAACTGGCAGCCCATGGGCCGGTTGTGTCATGCACAGGCCACGCCCATCCCAGCTCTGTGAATGGGAAAAACAGCACAAAACGACACGTGATGGCACCGTGATACCGCAAATTTGACACCTGTGTTTTAGGGCATCTGGAAAGTGATCGGAATAAAGCTCTGTGTTCTTGTTTTAACATCCCTTTTCATCAGACACAGTAATTATATAATTTGATAAACGGCACCATAATAGATAACTGCTAATTTATGGTAGTAGACCATAAATGAACCAGTTTGTCTATGGGTTAAGGCATTAAGCTAGAAAGCAGGAGACTGTGAGTTCTCGTCTCACCCTAGCTGTGAAAGTTGGCTGGGGGAATCTTGGGCTAATCCCCAGGAGACTGTGAGTTCTAGTCCTCCCTAGGCATGAAAGCTGGTTGGGTGACTTTGGGCCAATCACCAGGAGATTGTAAGTTCTAGTCCTGCCCTAGGAATGAAAGCTAGTTGGATGACTTTAGGTCACCAGGAGATTGTAAGTTCTAGTCCTGCCCTAAGAATGAAAGCTCGTTGGGTGACTTTGGCTCAGTTACTAGGAGACTGTAAGTTCTAGTGCAGCCCTAGGCATGAAAGATGGCTGGGTGACTTTGGGCCAATCACTAGGAGACTATGAGTTCTAGTCCCACCTTAGGCATGAAAAGAGGCTCGGTGACTTTGGGTCATTCACCAGGAGACTGAATTCTAGTTCCACAGTAGGCATGAAAGCCAGCAGGGTATCTTGGACTAGTCACTCTTGGCCCAAGCTATCTCTTAAGATTTTTGTGGCAAAAATAGGAGGAGGAAAGTGCTTTGAATATGTTCGCCATCTTGAGTTACTTGTAAAAATGATAAAGGTAGGATACAAATAAATATGTATGATGGAGAGGCCTCCCATTCTGTGTCCTGTAGAAGGCTCTCAAGTGAAGTGAAGCATTTTCAGATCAGAATCCACTCCGCTATATCTTCTTCCTGTTTACTTTATTGAACAGGAGATACTACTTCCTATCCATGAGCAGTAGTGAGTGAACAGCAGATTTGCTCTGTTCATATAGTCACTTGAAGAAAGAATTGAACCAATAAAGGTTCAGAGGGACCAGTAATGTAAGATTCTATCACATCTGAGTCTATTACAATACTCTTTGTGTCTATGAAAGAATAGAACATGTCCTCCCGCTGATGTGACAATGAGGTTCATCTTTATGGGTTTGCAGCAGCTCAGAAAATGTATGGATTCATTATTTCTAACACAGTAAGCTGTAAATGCTGCTCAGCTTTTCAATAATTTTCAAATCATGACGTCTCGCGCTTTTGATATTTAAATACACATTGACGATTGATTTTTTCAAAATGTAGCCCATCAGTATAGTTTATTGATGTGATTCTTTTAGCCATAATAGCTCTTTAACTTTCAGGAGCTTAAACTGCCATTGCAGAATTAGAATTGCATACAGACTGATCATTGTTAACCATATTGGATGGTGAATCTTCAGTTTTACCACAGCGTAATTATAGCAAAAATGTCCTGTGGTTTTCAAAACTTAGAAAACTGTCCTAATCAATGTATCCAATATCTCCCAGAACAAATGCAGGGGGTTTTCACTATTTTGGAATGTCATTGATGTTTTTTTACAATGAATGACTTCTGCTTGAAAACAATATGTAATTGATTCTATCTGTACTAAAGATTCTGTCCTGGATGGATTACTCTTGAGAAGCACATTGTCACTGGGAAAATGGTCATATAATGATCTCCCAATGTTTTCCCCCAGGTTTAAAATAATTGCATATTCAATAAACACTATTTTGTTATATTTAATTCTACATGATTGATTTTATATGTGCAAAATTGTATTAATTGTTGTTTCTGGTGACAGCTTCTAAGGTAGATGTTCCCTTGTAGCAGTGTTATTTTCTGGTATGAGAAATTGAACATGATTCCTACAACTTCATGAAGCTTCTTAATTTTGAATTAAAATTGAGCAAGTCGTACACTTCTTACTCAGAAATTGCCATTTTTATGTATAAGAGTTCTTACATTCAAAAGAGTCAATCCATGCTATTTGTTTCTTGTGCATCACTGATTGGTAAGAAACCTAATTAGCTGTCCAGAAGATTGGGTTTGGTTGATTGATTAATTAATTGACTGTTTATGAGTCATCTAGCCAGGGTCAAGTCTTAGTGACTGCATAAATTAGGCCTTTCTTCATTATGGGGTAACCCAACACTGTTCCTTCAGGTCTTCCAAATATGGACCTATCATCACTGTAACTAAGTCCATCCATCTTGATGCCTTGGTCATCTTCTCCTTCCCTTTCCTTCAGAGATGAGAGGCAAATTGTCAAAGGAGCTGTCTGACCGCCTTACCAACTCAGAAAGGCATGTTGCTGCTTTCTCACCCCACTTTTTTATGGAACATCAGAAGAGATCTGATCCTGATCATGCGTAGCATCAGCTCTTCTCATGAGTAAAGCTTATGGATGAAACCTTTTGATTATAGGGATGGGGAAGCTTTGAGATAGCAAGAAGAGCACTATTTCATTTGCTCAGGGTTTCTGGGTGCTTTTTCTAAAGCATCAGAGTTGACGTGGAGATTATATTATTATTATTATTATTATTATTATTAGGTCCTTTATGGATTTCCAGTGAGAATTTTTTTCCACCTAGTAGTTTATTATTAGTGAAAAAAGACTGGTGTGCACTGGCCTCTCTTGAATCCTATTCCATAAGATCCTATAGGTTCCAGGCCATCATCTCCAAAACATATTATACCTAGAGGTTCTTTGAGTTCAACAAGCCAATGTTTTGCACCATGCTTGAAATCAGCAATAGAGTAAGGTAAGGTAAGGTAAAGTAGGGTAGGGTAGGGTAGGATAGGATAGGATAGGATAGGATAGGATGAAGGCAAGGCGAGGCAAGGCAAGGCAAGAGAAGGCGAGGCAAGGCACCTTTATTGTCATTTTTTACTGTGAGCATACTGGCCCATATTAAAACTGAAATTCTGTTGCCTGCTCTCAACAAAATGTATATATCTACCCATACACATACATAACACACATATACATATCCTTTATACATTTGCATATGTATATGTATACCTACATCCACACACACACACACAGAGAGATTAATCACTGTCCATTTTGAATACATAGAGGAAAGAGGACACTTGAGAGTTCACAAGATTGATGCTACATGGAACAAAACTGTGACTGAATCTGGATGTTCTGCTTCGGGTACCACGAAGCGTTGCCCACTGACTGCTGACCAATGCCTACTTAAACCTCCAGTGACAATGAGCACTGACCGGCATTGCTGTCTCACTGGTTCCATTATTGAACTGTTC
>JANHFL010006074.1:120282-132678 GCA_032468155.1 Oxyrhabdium leporinum
GGCTGCGGTTTGGAACACCTCTAGTTTATATAATATATAACTTATGTGCTGCAGTTTGGAAAATTAATGTGGCCAGCAACACATCATGTAAACGTTAGATGCTACATTTTGAGAATGTGTAAGTTGCATCTCTAAATGTACTTCATGAGAAATGAGGTACCTGACTCACTCCCAAAAGCGCAGTGAGAAAAAAATGACACTTGATCACGTGACACTCCCCCCCCCCCCACCCCGGATACTGCAACTCTCATAAATTTGAGCCAGTTGCCAAGCATCCAGAATTTGATCACATGACCTTGGAGATGCTGCAACGGTCGTAAGTGTGAAAAATGGTCATAAGTCTCTTTTTTTCAGTGCCATTGTAACTTGAAAGGGTTACTAAAGACTGACGTAATACGGGCATAGCCCCCAATGCTAGGTAGTAATCTTGCAGCCCTTTATTAGGCAAACTGTAATTTCTGAACTTTATTTAAAGACATTCCAACATGTGAGATATTGCATTAACACACGGGTGGGAGGTTATGAAAGCATGTCTAATTGTGCAAAGATTACTAAGCTGCACACAATCACAGATACTTGGAGGCCATTGAAATGAGCACCGTTAGTTTTCCTCACAGTTAAGATTTTTTTCAATAGGCACTGACCTTCCATAGGTTCATCTGAATGCCATTCATTTTAGCAGTTGACCCACTGACCACTGACTTAGCTTGCTTATGATGGCTCTCCATTTGTCCTCATCAACTCCATCCAGAAACTGGGCTCAGTGCAAATAGAGCCACAGCTGTTTCCTCAAGATGAAAGAGGCATCTGGGAGTCATTTGCGTATTGATGACCTATGATCCCTCTTCAATGGTTTCATCAAGATATTAAATAACTTAGCAGAGATAATAGAATCCTGAAGTGGGCTCAAGGTATAATTAAAAACTCTTGCACAAAGTTCCAGAAGTATTCATTCAATTTTCTCTTGTACCATTCTGTGACTGAACAGGATGGATTTGGAAAGAAAGCTGATCGAATTTACTCCAAAAGTAAATTTACCCAGCTTCAGAGTGGCAGTCTTTCGATGCTTCTTTCACGGTCATAATGTTGATAGTTAACACGGTGGTTTTCAAAGGTATTACTGAGTTATATGTGAATCAGGGAGGGTTTAATGCTTTGTTTTTCTGTCTTCCTATTTGATTTATTGTAAATCTTGGTAGCGCTAATTTATTCTATAGCTAATCTTCAAACAAAGATCTCTCCTGATGACCATGTAACTATTATCAATTAATAATTTGCAGTTTGATTTCTGTCTCTGCCATTATCTTTCAGAAACTAAACTTAATTGGAACAGCAGTTTATTGGAAGAGCAAGTTAATTAGAAGTCTGAAATACATCTGGATGTATTAACAGCTCATTAAAATGAAAATGCATCTGTATAACCTTGCTATTATTATGTATTTTGGGTCTTAGTAAAAATAGCTATTTTAATTTTATATTCTCTTCTTTAAGGAAGTGTAAATATATAGTGCTTTGATCTATAACATGAGGCTGTACTGTTCCTGTTTGCAAGAGTCTCAAGAAACTATTTTCCTTATGTCCGTCCGTACAGTGACAAAATATCTTTGATATGTTGTGCTAAGGTGCCACTTTGCAGATGAGAAACCATTTGCTAGTAACTCACAGATATATTTCAGGATATCAACATACCTTGATGAGCAGCTAAGAAATGTCTATTTTTTTTTTTACTTTTTCATTGCTTCATGCACAACTGATATCATGTACATCTGACATTTTTGCTTTCAAATTGTTAATACCATTCATTCACTTTTCATCATTCACTTTTTTCCTTCTTTGTTTGTGAAAAAGCATACCAAATGAAGGATTGGGTTTGTTAAAAATAAAAATGGAAAGGCTTTAATATTATATCATTCTTACAAAGCCCCAAATGTGTGTGCTGCCATTATTATTCTGATCACTCTGAAATCATTATAAGAAACATCAGAGACCGTGGCACTTTATGCATAAAAATTAGAGGTACTGTTATTGTCAAGTCTTCTTTTAATGGAAATTAATATAGTCCATTTTTTTCTATTATGCAATTTTTAGTAGCTATTCCAGGTGCTTTAATGATTCCTAGGAACATGCTTAATTTTTAATGACTAGTAAATAGAAGTAATATTCCTTTTTCCACTCTTTTAATTATATTGACCTAGTAGGTGAGTAAAGTAATATGGAGATCTAACTGCGGTATATTCTTTATACAGTAAATGTCATTATAAATAAACTATTTTATAAATACCCTGCAGGTGGATACTACTATTTTTTCTACGCCTGACGTGTAGAACCAACCCTTCTAGCAATTCTGAAATTAGTTCTGTATATTTTATTTTGCATTAATGCATCCGTATACTGCGTTAAATTTCACAGGTGGGGAAATTCTATATAATTTATAGTGAATTTCCTTTAAATATCATAGTCTAATTATGTGTGTGCATGTGCACGCAACATTTTTTCTGTCTGAAAAATGTGCTTTTTTTTAAGGATACAAGGCATATTGAACTATCTAACTCCATTTGTAGGCCTTGTAAAAAAACTCCGTTCTTTGAATTTGTGCTAAGAGTCCTCCTTTTATCACAGACAAATCAATTTCAGAGGACCTTGTGAGTTACACAGGGATGTTGAATTAGCTTTCTGAAAAATGCTTCCAACCGTGAGCTAGATTTGTAAATCAGAATGTTATTTATGCTAGGAACAGTTTAAGGTCTGGTCAGCAGACAGACTAGTAAAAGATTAAGTCTCAAGAATGAAATCCACTAAGCACAGAATAGACTGATTGTCATTGGCCAAGTCTTGTGGAATATAGATAATCCTTGTTTAATGACTGCAGTCTTTTGCCGTTACGATGGTGCTTGAAAACTAACTTTACAACCAGCCCTGGCATTTTCAACCTTCACAGGTCTATAAGACAAAGGAGTGCTGAAATAAGATCCATAACACAGTTCCATGCTTTGCTTAATGACCGAATTGTTGATCCCAGTTGTGGTTGCTAAAGGGAAACTTATCATTTTACTTGTTGGTTCATGAGACCAAATTTTAAATGCAAATGCTGCATCTGTTAATCAGCTCACAATTGCATACACATACACATCTGTGTGTGTTGCACTTAAAGTTCACTGGTGGTAGACATCTTCATTAAGTAACCTTCTACTTCCTGCATTGTATTTCCTGCCAAACACATGATTTACTACCACAGTCCTCATACTCTCACTGTGAGAGGATGTGCATATACCTTTCTCAGGGTCTTATTCGTTCCATGTGTCTATTAATGTGCACTGTGACCCACAAAGGTTCCTGAACTAATCTATTACTTAACGTGGGACTGCCTGAAAGGTACTTTCAGAATTCGATTTTAGAATTTTTAGAATACTATTAGAAACATCTTGAACTTGAGTTATAAATCTTTGCAATTCTTACAGGAGCTAGGAAAGTTTTGACCGTACATTGGTTATTGTGACTCTTTTATTCCTGTATGACTGTATGAGAAATGTATTTATTCAATACCACAGTATTTATTTGCTGCCTGGGTTGGTAACTCTTACATGCCTTACCAATCACAGCATGCAGATTTTACTCCCCCCTCCCCCCCCCCGGCTTATGGGATCATATCCCGAAGTTTAATTTATACTCAAGTTAACTTGAGCTTGATTAAAAACCTGGTCCTAAGGTGATCAGGCGTTTTTTAACGGTTTTCCATGGAAGCCATGTCCCAACCTAGCAAAATTATATTAAGGACCTAATATAGATAGTCCTCTCCTTATGACCACAATTGAGCCCAACATTTCTGTTACTAAGCCAGACAGTTGTTAAGTGGGTTTTACCCCATTTTACGTCCCCCAGGACGCTGCAGCTGTCATAAATGAGTCAGTTGCCAAGCATCTGACTTTCGATCACATGATCATGGGGATGCTACATAGGCTGTAAGCGTGAGAAACGGTCGTACGTCACTTTTTTCAGTGCCGTTGTAACGTCAAAACGGTCACTAAGCGAGCTGTTGTAAGTCGAAACTGCCTATCGTAAAGGAAATTGTGAAGGAGATTGTGTGCATCGGTTCTGCTCGTGACATACAGATTCCTTGCTGCTGGTACTGGGAGTGGAGCCTCCTGATGTGTGCTGGTCTTGGGATTGTAGGTTTTACCATTCTGTCATTAATAGATAATAGCTGAATTGAGTCGAGCTCCTCTTGCCTTGTGCCTCCTTACTTGCTGCTGTATTTTGCATTGCAAACAACTGGAATGAGCCAGAGGTCTTAACAATTGCAAAAAAACAGTGTGTGTGTGTTTATTTTATTTTTAATACAAACAATCTTCCATTACAAGGTGTGTCGTCTGGGTACAAATATTTTTGCGGTAGCAATTAAAATTACAACTATATTCTTTCTGTTAGTATTTTCTACTTTTATTGCTACTACGTATAATATGTCACTCAGTATAACAATCACCTTAACGTTTTTAATTCGATTCACCTATTTTCAGCCTTCGCTGCTTTTCTTTGATCTCTAACTTTCATATTTATTCTCTCGCCATCGGTAAAATAGTTCCCATAGCGTAATTTTACTTTTTAATTGCAAGTGTTAATCTATTCATTTCTGCACATTCTAGTATTTTCCTGATCACGTTTTCCTCTGGCGAGGGAGTCTTTTTTTTTGTGGCTTCCAAATGCAGCTTAATTTTATGTGCGTCAAGGCAAAAGCACAAAACAGGTGGCAGGTTTTGTTTTTTTTAATGTTCTTGTAAGGTAAGGATGGCCTTCAGTCAAATACCTGCATCTGTAAGGAGTCCAGGTGATGTTGCAACATCCCTTGGCCATTGCTGCCTTCTACAGAATTTTATATGTGTGTTTTTCTACAAAGATTTCTTGGGAATCACAGGGACAGCCTTCAGAGCACAAAGACTATCTCATTATCAGGCTCAGCGGTTGCTCAGATATAGGCAACGGGGTTCCTATGGGAGAAAAAAAAAACATATTAAAACCACAGGAAGTCCTCGACTTACAGCCGTTCATTTAGTGGCCATTCACAGTAGCATTGAAAAAAGGGACTTCTGGCCGTTTTTCACACTTAACGACCATTGCAGTGTCTTAAAATTCAGGCACTTGGCAATTGACTCGTATTTACGGCGGTTCACTGCGTTCTGGGATGAGGCGATCCCCTTTTACGACCTTCCGACGAGCAAAGTCAATGGGAAAGCCAGATCCACTTAACAAACATGTTGCTGGTTTAACAACCGCAGCGCTTCACTTAACAACTGTGGCAAGGAAGGTCGTAAAATGGGGCAAAACTCGCTTTACATAATGTCTCGCTTCGCAACGGAAATGTTAGGCTCAGACATCGTAAAGAACTATCTAACCCATCATTCTAACGCTACAACACACAAACCCTACCACTAACAACTGGGAAAACAAGTGACCATCATATATCCCTCAGTGATGTTGCACATTGATACAGAGTAGTACAATTAGTCCTCGACTTACAACAGTTCACTTAGTGACCAAAATTACAGTGGCATTGAAAAAAAGGACTTGCGACCTTACAACCATTGCAGTAACCCCGAGGTCACGTGACCAAAATTCAGATGCTTGGCAACCGACTCATATTTATGACGGTTGCAGTGTCCCCCGGGGTCATGTGATCCCCTTTTGGCGACCTTCTGACAAGCAAAGTCAATGGGGGAGCCAGCTTCGCTTAACGACCACGTTACTAACTTAACTGCAGTGATTCACTTAGCAACTGTGAAAAGAAAGTGAGGCAAAATTCACTTTAACAAATATCTCGCTTAGCAACAGGAGCTTTGCTCTGGTCATACGTTGAAGACTACCTGTAGTTGATGATGCCCTTTTTTTTTCTCCATGAACTCCCTTGAGCTTGTAAAAAAAAAAATAACCTGCCTCAGGGCTCATCCTGTATTTAAATTGCTCCTTTTTCAGTAGCACAGCGCATTTTTGGAAGACAAAAATTGCCAAGTCCGTTTTTTGGCATTTCCTTCTATACTTGTGGAGGCAGCTGAGTGATTTGTTTAGGAAATAAGAGAAGTGGCTGCTTCTCAGGACGCTTCCTGTATACATGAAAGGCTTTGCTGAGTCAGAGTGAAATAACTCTTGTAAAGTGGAGTTTGGAATGGATTTGGAAATCACTGGGGGCTCTTTTCAGGAGGCAACCGGACTTTCTTGCTTTTTTTCTTTTGAAGAGGTTTCGCTTCTCGCCCAAGAAGCTTCTTCAGCTCTGACAGGATAGTGGAGGAACGGAAGGATTTATACTCCTTGACTGAGAATCTCCACAGACTTTTAGCTGTGCCGTTTGGGATGAACCACCTTCGAATGGTGTGGAAAAAAAAGGGAACGGATTTCCAGAGGGGGACAAAAATGCAGATTACAGGAACCAGGAGCACCCCTCCGGTGACCCTGAGGACACAGATAAAACCTCCAAGTGCTTCAAAGACCCTCTAAAAGGATGCAAATGACCAGCTGTCTGCAAGGAGTATAAATCCTTCCATTCCCCCCACTATCCTGTCGGAGCTGAAGGAGCTTCTTGGATGAGAAGCGAAACGTCTTCAAAAGAAAAAACCAGAAAGTCCAGTTGCCTCTTGAAAAAAAAAGCACCTTTGGGACAACCGGGACCTGGATGACGGAGGAGGATCTCCCCAGACAAGTCACTGAAGGGTTGCTTCCCTATGGACAGCACTAGATTCCTAAATTCTTCCCCTTCCATCTGAAGCGAATTTCTACTGCAGAATTAAGGCAGAACTCCCACGTTCACCGGGGAATAGCTTCCCACCCATTTCTATTGCAAGCCGACTGCGATACCCTTATTATCTTAGAAGATTTCAGTTGAAGGGATCTGATTCCGAAAGGTTTGCTGTCCCTCCTGTGGGTTTTAAGCAAGCGTAGGCAGTTGGCAGTTGAAAAAAAAAAACCCACACGGTATTAAAGGCTATATTTATCAAATAGGAACTGGGACATTGTATTGCCTTGTTAATGAGATTGGTAGGAAAAACATCCTAAATATAGGGATGCTGCTAATGAAGAAGAATGACATTTATAAAGGGTTCCATTAATATAAGGAACTAGGGGGGCTGCAGCAAATAAGAGCAGGATCGAAATTTACAGAATACTAGGCTGGGTTAGTGGAATTTATGTTTTCAGTGTGTAACGGGAATCATTCCCTTATTTTAACATTTTGAGTGAAGCAAGACAATGTCTATGGAGATCCTCAGTCATCCAGGTCATAGTTGTCCAAAAAGTGCTTTTTCAAGAAGCAACTATCCTTTCTGCTTTTTCTTTGAAGATGTTTTGCTTCTCATCCAAAAAACTTCTTCAGCTCTGACTGCATGGTGGGGAATGGAAGGATTTCTACTCCCGTGCAGACAGCTGGCCCTTTGCATCCTTTTAGAGAGTTGTTGAGACCACCTGGAGGTTTATCTCGGTCATCTCAGGGTCACCTGAATGGTGCAAATGGGTGGGGATCCTTCTTGGAACCAGTTGAAAGGACTGTGTTGTAGATTGGAGATAGATGATGTCGTATCTCTCCCCCTCTGTTGAGGGAGGGCTGTTCAATGTTGACACAATGTTGACCCCTCTTTCAAACCAAATGACCAACTGCCTGCAAGGAATATAAATCCTTCCATTCCCCACCATCCAGCCAGAGCTGAAGAAGCTTCTTGGAGGAGAAGCGAAACATCTTCAAAGAAAAAGCAGAAAGGCCAGTTGCCTCTTGACAAAAAAAAAGCACCTTTGGGACAACCAGGATGGTACAAGATGGTTTGTTTAACCATGTTCTAAATCAGAGGTGTCAAACACAAGAGCCGGATGCGGCCCGCGGGGTGCTTAGATCTGGTCCGCGGGGCTCTCCTAGAAACAGTGAAGGACTGACCCGCGGTGCCTTTGCCAGCGAAAACGGGCTCCTAAGCTCCATTTTTACTGGCAAAGGGTTGCAGGAGGCCGTCGCAGCCGAAAATGGAGTTTGGGAGCCCGTTTTCGCTGGCAGAGCGCTCGGGCCGCCATAGGCACCCCTGACAGGAGTGACGTCGAGCTGGCCATGCCCCTCCTGCCCCCCACCCCACCTCCAAAGGTCAAACACAATCCTGATGCGGCCCTCAACAAAATCGAGTTTGACCCCCTTTTCTTAATGGACAACTGTGTTTTCCCAGTGTATTGGGATTGACTTGCTGTATAACTCAAGACACTGATAAATATAGTCCTACGTGATCATATTTGGCCTGTAGGCTTGAGGGGGGGGGGGGGAATCAAATTTTAAAAAGTGGGAAGGTATGAGTAGTGCTGTAGACTGCCTTATTGGTTCAAAAGAACAAAGCTCATCTAAGTTAACATTCTGTATACCATTACTGTATAAGTAGTCCTTGGGTTATGTCCATTCATTTAGTGACTGTTCAAAGTTACGGCAGTGCAGAAAAAATGGACATAAGGACCAGTCCTTGAAATTTCAGCCTTTGCTGCAACCCCACGATCACGCGATCATGACCTGGGTGCTTGGATGCATGACGATGATTATGACATCAAAGGAGCTGCGATCACATGATCACTGTTTGTGATTTCCCCTGCCAGTTTCCCACAAGGAAAGTCAATGGGGAAGCATTGGGATTCCCAGGGCCTGCCCTGGCCTCCCCCAACCTCCCCTAACCACCCCCCTCTATTGTTACCCCTCCACTCTCCTATGCCCCCCCCCTCCACGTTCTTTAACTGGGATTCCCACTGCTTCCCTCTTCGCAACCTTTGCATCTTGGGTTACAACGTCAACCATGACTGCTGGGATTGCCGTCACTAAACGATCTGGTCGTACGGCATTATGCTTTACAATGCATCGCTTAGTGGCAGGATTTCTTGTCCCCGTTGCCGTCATAACCCGAGGACTATTTGTATTGTCCAGAAAGCTGCTTTTAGGAGCTCACAAGTGGAACATGATCCAGCTTATCCCAAGGATGGAATAATCAATTGTGTGCTAAAGACAGTGGTTCCTTTTTGCTCTAAGGACTATGTGCTTTTTAACAGCTTTGTCCCATGAGTGGAAATTTCTGGTCATCTGGAGATGCAGTTTTGATGACTGGTGCTGCATCTTATGACTGTAGATTCTGAAGAGCCTTGTTTCTTAAAAAGGACTTAGTTTTAGTTAGAGAGCCACTTTCAGGTAAGAATAGCTGAACCAAAATAGGTTTTTGGGGTTCTGTCTCAGTAAGGGAATATTGTGCTATCTTTTCTTCAAAATTTTGCAGAAGTGGGCAAGTCCTTAATAGGATTTCAATGCCTTGTGAGGCTTTTGATTTCTCTCTGTTAATAGTAAAACCACCATAATATAGGAAAAGTTATAATCTGGGCATGCTTGCTGAATTTATGTAAACATACTTGATCAGATATGTTTGCATTTATTTTGAAATATAGAATCCTGACAGTCCTACAATAAAATTGTGGTTTCAGTTAATTTTTTTTTCCTTTTAGCAGTATTTTTTTTAAAATTGTACTGAACTGTTATTCTTGTCAGGTGAGCCCTCTCTTTTCTTCTTATGTCAAATGGTTTTTTGAGAAGTGTAAAAAAGACAACCAAATGATACAATTGAACATAGAAAGCCCATTGCTTAGAGAGCTTCTTTCGTGGATTAATTAATGTCAGTGAAGATTCTGAGTCATCCAGGGCATGGTTTGTCCCAAAGGTGCTTTTTTGAAAGGCAACCAGACTTCGCTTTTCCTTGAAGACATTTCACTTCTCATCCAAGAAGCTTCTTCAGTTCTGACTGATCTTCAGTAAGAACTGAAGAAGCTTCTTGGATGACAAGCAAAATATCTTCAAGGAAAAAAACAGTCTGATTGCCTTTTGAAAAAGCATCTTTGGGATTCCTGGATCAATATTGTTTTGAAATAAATGTAGAGTTCTTCTCTCTACCATCTCATCTTTAATACGATAATACCAAAAGGGCCCCCAAGACTTCTACCATATAAACAGGAGTTTGCCAACTGTAGCATGTGGTCAGGGAAATGCAATAGTAGTAAAATAGAACTTTGCATAGATATTTGAATAATTCAAACTTATTTTCCCTTTTTATTGTAATGAGTTCCTAGCTTTTTAAATACTTGTACAAATAAAACCCATTGTTGCTACTAGAAAGAAGGAAAGCAAAGAGGATGGATGGATAGGAAGGAAAGAAGGAGGAAGGAAGGAAGGAAGGAAGGAAGGAAGGAAGGAAGGAAGGAAGGAAGGAAGGAAGGAAGATTACAATGTGAGCTTGTATACAGACAGTTTTCTAAAAAATTATACAAGTAACATAGCTAAAATACAGTGCTTAATATAATTACAATGCATTTTCTATTTTCAATAATATTTGTCTGAAAAATAAGTATATATTTTCACGTACATAATGTGAAAGAAACAAATTAACTTCAAAAATAATTGTTAACAAAGCTTTCACTTATTTTTTAGATCATAAATCATGGCTTACGAAACAAAGACTGGGATTAAACAGCACATTAAGGCAATGGAAACCATGTTAAGGTTTAGTGTAGAGTGTGAATCCATATATTCTTACCAGTGATGAGTATGTAACTTTTCACATTTTTAGATAATCACAAAAATGTGTTATAATTTATTTTCAAAACGTGTCCTTGCTTGGCAAGTTATGCTTATTTATTTATTTAGCGTATGGCAGATAATACTGAATCCAATACATTAAGCTATTTTGTTGGGTCAAAGGGACAATTTAGTTCAAAGCTTGAATAAATTAAAATATTTCCCATAAGCTAGATTTATAGTCAGATTCATGCAGAATTTGTGGATGAGAACCTACTAACAGACAGACAGACAGGTTCTTGTCCTGGCAAAACTCAATTTTAGAAATATAGTGTAATTTTGGTGTCTTGCTGTAAACTGCTAGTTTAGTACTTTCCAGATGTTTAGGAGTACAATTGTCATCTTTCCTTAATAATGTTTACATTAATTTTACTGTATTATTAACATTATATTATTTTTAATGTAAAGTGAGAGATAATACCCCCCTCTCTTTGTCTGTCCATCCATCTGTCCTGTCCTATCCTATCCTATCCTATCCTATCTTTCTATCTATTACCATATTTTGGAAAGAAGCTTCTTCCTAGGATTGCAGCTGTGGCCTCTTAGTGTGATTTGTTTCCCTTTTTCTAAAAAGAAACTAAACCTGAGGATATGACTCAACCCAGTAGAAGGAAGGAAGCATTAGCCAAAGCTTGAAACAAACTGACTGGGGTGTGTAGTTGTTACTCAATGAAATTTCTTGCTCGCCTGAAAAAACGTTCAGCCGCGTTTGAGATGATTACTCACTACATCGGTAGGTAGCCTTTTCCAGTCTTGAAAGCCACAGTGGAACGAATGTTTTTGTGTTTTTTTTTTATAAACTTCTCTTTCGCTTAAAAGTTATTTATTTTTCTCTGCACACCGCATGAGGTGTCAGTTTCATTAAGATCATTGGTGCTATAGTTGTAAAATGTATTTCCTATGGAATAAATGTGCCTTGGTTAGAAGCACCGCGCAGATCTTCCACCATGAGCATGCAAATCCGGGTTCAAAACCAGCGTGGACCTTTGAGAAGCGTCTTGCTTTGAGCTGTTTCGAGTGAAAAAATGTCTCAGTATTGCGCGTTTAGGGTGGGGGCTCAAGTTGGAAATGAGAATGTTGCAAACCCCAAAAATCTCCATTTTGAGCTTAGAACTTTTCCAAGCGCCCATTTTGCACTCAGAATGGCAGTTTTACATGCAAAATGGGACATTTCTTGAAACTTCACACTTGAAATGGTTCCAGACTAAACATTTTGCATACCCCAATCTTCAAATATAGATATTGACGTTTTGTAGCTGTAATCTAGTCAACTGAGTTTGTCGTTTTTCATCTTTGCATTTGATCAATATTTATAGAACATATTCAGCTCTCATTGTAGCTGTCACATATATGTATGTATGTATGTATGTATATGTATATATGTATGCTAGTTTTCTTCTATTTAATATCTTTTCACAGTTGTGTGGAGGCTTGGTGTACATGAGAGAGAAAAAGATAATGACTTACTTCAAATGCATCTCAGTTTTTACCATCCATACTCATATTCTATATTTTGTTTGTTTGAAATCATATATATTTATTCTTATATAGGATGAAATTGTGTTAATTTCTACATCCAGTACAAAATTAACTGGGAGACCATGAGTTCTAGTCCTATATTGGGTATGAGGCCAACTGGGTGATCTTCGCTTCTTCACTTTGTCTCAACCTTAGGAAAGAACACGCATATATTTAGTATTTTAAAAAAAAAAATTTATTACACAGCTATTAGTTTAATTACTTTTAACCAATTTTAAATCTATATATTTATTTATTTATTTATTTTT
>JANHFL010006074.1:151460-173474 GCA_032468155.1 Oxyrhabdium leporinum
TAAAACATAGGAAGAACGGTGGCAGGAATTGGGTATGACTAGTCTAGAGAAAAAGAGGACTTGGGGTGGGGACGGGGTACATGATAGCCGTGTTCCGGTATTGGTGAGAGGCTGCCACAAAGAAGAGGGGGGTCAAGCTATTCTCCAAAGCACCAGAAGGCAAGAAGCAATGGGTGGAAACTAATCAAGGAGAGAGAAGCAATATGGAATTAAGGAGAAACTGAATACCAGATGGTGAGGATAATTAACCAGTGGAACATCTTGCTTCATCGCTGGAGGTTTTTAAGAGGAGACTGCACAGTCACTTCTCTGAAATGGTTGAGCAGGGGGCTGGACTAGAAGACCTCCCAAAGTCCCTTTCAGCTCTACTCTGATGGATTGGTAAAAGAACAACGCCAGCATTATGGCAGTGAGCCCCTTCCCCCAGCACGTCTTTCAATTTTCAAATGTGCCCGGGGTGGGGTTGGGTGGGGTGTATAGTTTTCTACTTAAAACCATTTGTTTTAGTGCCCATTCGAAGTTAACAGCGACACTGGGAAAAAAAATGACATGACTTTTTCACACTATTGCGCCATCCCCAGGTCAACATGATCCAAATTCGGGTGCTTGGCAACTGGTCCACACTTATGACCGTGGGATCGTCTTTTGCGAACTTCAGACAAAGTCAGTGGGGAAGCCTGATTCACTTTACAACTGTGTTAACTAACTTAGCAACTGCAGTGATTCATTTAAAAGCTGGCAAGAAAGGTCGTAAAATTGATTTCGCTTGTCTTGCTTAACAACAGACGTTTGGGGCTCAGTTGTGGTTGTAAGTCGAGGACTACCTGTACCGATGGTAGGTTGAAGATCCTTGTTTTCCTAGGAATGATCTAACCGTTTTGTCTATTTGGGCAGCCCCAAAAGCAAAGTGTTTTATCTCTTTTTTATATTTTTAGCGGTATGGACCAGATATTCAAAGATGCACTGCTTTTGCATAAGGGGGCCTCAGTTATTATTTCTAATATTGAGCCTCTACGGTGAATTATTGTAACAATACATCTTCCCTTAATCGTGATGCATTATTTTCAGCTATAACCTTTGTAAGTTTAATAAATATATTTGCAGCTACCAGTGATACGATTCGGTTTTTGTAATCTTCAAAAGGCGCATCAACAGTTTGGCTTATAAAAACAAACAAACAGGCATTGGTGCTTTTATTTTTGGGTGGCTTCACACATGCAATGGAATTTTGTACGCCTTTTCTAGAACAGTCACCTCCCATCATGGACCTTTGAAATGTGGATGAGCAGTGCCATGTCGGCTGGATCTAGGATTGCATGGAGAGGATGGCAATTGAAATCCAACGTATTTGGAAATCACGGAGGTAAAGAAATGGGTTTAGAGCAGGGGTGTCAAACGCGCAGCCTGTGGGCCAGATGTGTCATGTGTCGCCCCGAGTTTGACACCCCTGCTCTAAAGAATGCAACCTTTAGCACCGTTTTGCCTCTTGTCAAGTTTGCTTAAGAAATTGGAGATCCGTTAAAAAAACTAATATGTGACTCAGATTCCCTGATTAGACTATATAGTCTAATATTGTAACGCAATGTAATGTATAATAACTCTGTCTATTTTCTAATTTCATTTCATTTCCTCTAGTTCTTGCTGTTTTAAGCAATGTTTTATTTTCATTATTTACTCTGATTTGATTGTTGAGAACTGCCCAGAATAGTTGAGAGTCAAGTAGCATACAAATGTAATAAATTATTAACATTTTGGAAAAACCAACCCTGCCTGCTTCCATCATAAGCACAGGCTGCCTTACTTCCAACTACAAATTGTGTCCACTGATATTTTATACCCAATTCTTTTATATTCCTCTTTTTAGGGGTGACATTCTCTTCTAAATATTCTCTCCGCAGGTGTGGGTTTTCCATCGGTTTTGTAAGGGGAAGGGGACAATGTGCCACTGTGAATTTTCCAAGGAAAATAGTTTTATGTGAGAGACAGCCAACTCGTATTATAGGATATAATGCAGACTAGTTTTTCCTAGTCCCTTTGTTACATCATCCACGTAGAGCAGAAATAATTTAAAAGCTATTACAAGTGTGTAATAAGAGATTAACTTTAGTTTAAATTAATCCATTAACATTTAATCATTTGGAAAATTTTGTTGGATTATTTTTCAGGACATCTAAAAAGTTCGAAGCAGACAGATTTTTGTTTTATTATTCGGAAATGTCGGAATAGATGCAAAGTAAACCTTTAATTTTTTTAAAAAAATTAGGAGATAATTAAGAGCCCTGGACGAGAGATAGAAAACGCATCCTTGAGTAAATATTGTAAGAAAGTACCTGCCAAATAATTCCACCTTGAACCAATAACATGAGAAAATTAACAAGGGTTAGGCAGTTTCTGTACACAAAACCCAAATAAACCCAAATAAATCTTTTGAGATTACAAGAGTTTGTGATACATATATTTTTTAAAAAGTGGGAGGCAAAAGTAATGCAGAGGACAATGAAGGGATAAATAAACCAGCCCTGCATTTTAAGACTTGACGCTTCTTACGAACGAAGGCAAACGCTTTAAGGCCAGATGCTTCTTCCTGCAGAGCCTAATTTAAGAAAAGATTCTAAGGAGGGAGAAAAAAATATATCCGATTTTTGAGCCAATGGCCCACAGCTCCTCTCAATGCAGCCCATCGCAAGGGCCCTCTTAAACCGGCGCGGTGTTCAGATTGCGAACCGCGCACGTGGGGCTGTCGCTGGCCCGCTCCCAGGCCTGCACGTATGTGTTTTGAGAGGGATTCACACGTGTACATATGTGTTTTGAGGGATTCCTTGTGAAAGCCATGCTTCGCCCATGCTTTGTCACATTCGGTGCGTTAGCTTCGCTGCAACGGAGGCCGGCCCCGAATTCAGGAGACTATGCTGGGAAAAGGGGGCCGGGATCCACCACCAAAATTCCCGTTGCAGGGGAAGGGAAGCCTTTGCAGAGGCGTGTTGGACTCCACGAGCCATGAAAGCGCTGCCCTTCCGCCATGGGCAACCCCGAAACTCCTCCACCCGCCGCCGCTCCTTCAGAAGCCGCATTGCGCCTGCGCCGCCGGGGCGCCCTGATTGGCCGAGGGGACCCCTATATAAACGCAGCGCAGGCTCTGCCCGGATCTCTTGTTACGGCCGCCATTTTAATACTCGGGTCGCACCGCGTAGTAGCCTTCCCTTTGCGTCGGTGTGCGCGCGCTTTTTTTTTTCCTCTTCGCCCCCTCCCCCCCGTTCGGCCCGTTCCCGCTATGGAGGAGAACACCGACTACGGCAGCAGCAATAACAACAACAACACAAGCTCCGGCGGCGGCGGCGGCGGTGGCGGCGGCCAGGAAGAGTTCGCCGAAGGCTCCAAGATCAACGCCAGCAAGAACCAGCAGGATGACGGGTACGAGGGGAATCGATCCCAAGCGGGGTACGCGGAAAGGGGCAGCTTTACTGAACCGAGGGAGGGGGGAGGAGAGCGAGTCGATGGATCGGGCGCCATTTTGGCCTGTTTTTTTTAAAAAAAAAGTAACCGGGAAGGGGGAGGGGGGAAAGCCCTCAGCAAGGCCTTTCGCCCGGCAGCTGCCACGTGATCGCGCTCTTCCCTGGTGAGCTTTGCACCTCCCGCCGCTGTAATTTCCCTTTGTGTCTTTTCAACACCCCCCCCACCATCATCGCCTCTCGCGAGAGTCTCCACGTCCGAATGGGTGGAGAGGCGGAGGGTGGGGGGGAGTTTGATCGTTGCCTCGTGACGCAACCGGCAGCCTATGGGAACCGAGTGGGCGGGCCTGGATGGGGAGGCGGGTCCTAAGCGGCCCGAGAATGCGCGTGGCCGGTCCCGTCGGGTGGGCGGGGCGAAGTCAAGCTTTGCAACATTGGAAGGAAGGGGGGCGGAGTTGGCAAGGAGGTGCATTGTGGGCGGGGCGAGGCCGTGTCGCCGCAAGATCCTTCTGGGGGGCTCCGCTTGGGCACCTTTTCGCGGCTTCACTTCCCTCCTGCGCCTCTCTTCCCCTGCGGGCTGCCCGAAAAGCCTCCGACATAATCTGATTTTTAAATCTGCTTGATTTTGAAGAGTGACCTTGGGCCTGATTCTCCCCAGGACGATCTTTCCAGGGCTCAACGTTTCAGATCTAGGGTTCGTTCTTATTGCCGCCCTCCTTGCTGCAGTTGTAGGGGGAGCCGTCTGCTCTCTAGATATACGAGATGAGGAGGAGTTTTATTCTCGTAACGGCTGAGATTAAGTTTGAGACCGGGAGGCGAGGACAGGTAGTCCTTGACTTACCACCACAATTGAGACCAAAACGTCTGTTGCTAAGCAAGACAGATGAGTTTTGCTCCATTTTACCAACCTTGCCACAGTTAAGTGAATCAAGGCAGTTTGTAAGTGCAGTGAAGTGAATCTGGATTCCCTGTTGACTTTGGTTGTCAAAAAGCTACAAAAGTGGAGATCGCTTGTCTCTAGGGCACTGCAACCAACATAAATACATACCAGTTGCCAAGCGTCCAACTTTTGACCTTGGGGATCCTTTGTGTGTGTGAAAAGCAGTCTTTGAAGTCACTTTTTCAGTGCTGTTGCTAAATGAATGGTTGGAAGTTGAGGACTGCAAATAGCAGAAAGTGAGCCATGTGCAGGGCAGAGTGTGTATCTCTCTCTCTCTCTCTCTCTCTCCCCCCCCCCCCCCAGGGAGAGAGCTGTACATAGCACTTGGAAGCCAAAATGGATCTAGAAAAGATGCAAAGGACATTAAACATATGCAATAAGTTGCTTGGATTGTTATTTCGGGCACAGATGAAGGATCCTTAACTCCTTGGAGAATATAGTACAAATCTTGAGTGCTTCAAGTTTAAAGTGTCTCAAAATGACATTCTTCACAACTATGAAGGATATAGATCTATCCATCTTTCATGTATATATATTTATAGAATATGTGCTTATATCTGAGGATTGTTGGTTTTCCTGGGTTTCAGGATGCCCAACTTAGCTTTAGTGTGGTTCTGATGCTTGAGAATAAGATAAGCCTTACTGATCTTAGTTATATTGCCCCTCAGCCAATTCATGGCTGGTTGTTGTGAAGATAAAATGAGACAGTATTGTACGTGTGCTGCTTTGACATTGAGAAGATAATTAGAAATAAAAATACAGTCAAGGTTATCTGTTGTATAATTTCTATATAGAAAAGTTGGAAGATAGTGAGCACTGAACTCTGAATCTGCTGTTCCATTTTTGTATAGCAAGCCTGAGGCCACTATTCTGGCCTATTAGCAAAATCAACATCGGACTAGTTATATCTTACCATTTATCTCCCACTGCAAAATTGGTGGCTCCCTTAGCTTTTTGCAGACACACGTTTTCGGTTTTCCGGTGGCAGTTATTTGTTTTAATTACATTTAAAAGAAAGATTGCTTGAGATCTTCATGAAGAAATGTTGCCACTTTTGCAGAGAGCTGCAGTATTTGGAACCTTCACTTCAAATGCATAAACTTCTTACCTTGGTTTATGGTTAAGGAGAATTTACACAGTGCAATGTAATGATTAAGACATTGAACTGGCATCAGGAAGATCTGGATTTGCTTATCCGGTGTCTCACAGAATTGCTGTAATAATCAGCAAAATACCTTTGCATTTGGAGTTTGTAACAGTTCATAGGTACAATGCTGCATTCTGATTTTATAGGAAGATGTGATTGCCACCTACCTTAAAATAAAATGTATTCAAGTTTTACTATTTTTTAAACGTTATTTCCTTGGAATCTGTTGTTATACTTTACTTTTTTTAAACAATATTGAAGTAATCGTTACTTTCCTTAATCTTAATTACATCTAACTACACTAAGTACTGTAGTTTTGTTATTTTATTGCACTGCTTTGATTCAGGATTTTTTTTTTATTTAGGAAAAAAATCCCACTGCAATCCATTAACTTTTTCAGTAAACATGCTCCAAATTTTGTCTATGGAGCTGAGAATAGCTGGCTATAATTTCAGAATATATACAGGCATGCTCTTAATTTTTTTAATTAAAAAACACTTTTTAAAGACTTCCAAATGTTAATTATCACAAGGGGAATTAGTTTTTGGGATTGTGTTGCTTACAGTCATATTTAGTAGAGACATGCAGAAATTTCAAACACCTAATTTCAGTACTTTATTCCAATAAGGTTTTTAGAGTTCAAAGAGTGATATTTTGATATATATCAGAAGTATGCCTGTACTGTTCTACTGCATCATACGTTTTAACACCTTAATTTTGAAAATGGCGTTTCATGGTTGAATTGTAGGAGTGTTACGAATTTGGAATATTTCCAGAATGGCTGAAGTCACTTTCGGTTTTGCTTTGCTTATGATAGTTGTTTATGTTCAGAATGTGTTACATCCCTAGCATATGCAGTAAACTACCCCTTCACCTGGTTTAGGTGATATTGTGGATCATTTACATGTTTTGTAAATGTCGGAGAAGATAAATACCTTCTGTATGACAATTGCATGTTTTGTGATGGAAAGTAGATGAGGGATGACAGTCTGGAGGATTTTCTTTTCTCCCCCTCCTGTTTTAATTAAAAAATGTGTTTCTGGATTTTTTTTCCCAAGTATAATTTGTATCAACCACAAACCTGAATTGGGGCCAATTAGCTAAGTTTATTAGACCAATATGTTTAGTTTAAGTTTAGTTTAATTTTTAATTTATATAACTGTTTGTATAAATGTCAGTTTTTTTGAAACTTTTTTTCCATTCCAGTAAAATGTTCATTGGTGGTCTGAGCTGGGATACAAGCAAAAAAGACTTGACAGAGTATTTGTCTCGCTTTGGTGAAGTGGTGGATTGCACAATAAAAACAGACCCTGTCACAGGGAGATCAAGAGGGTTTGGGTTTGTGCTTTTCAAAGATGCTGCCAGTGTTGAGAAGGTATGTAGTCACCTCTGTGGGACCATGGAATCTTCTCTAAACAATTCCAAACATCTGTGTTGATTTTTCCTCCTGGAACTAAATTTTCAATATTTTTTTGTTTTGTTTTTAGGTCTTGGAGTTGAAAGAACACAAATTGGATGGCAAGTTAATAGATCCCAAAAGGGCAAAAGCTCTGAAAGGGAAAGAGCCACCAAAAAAGGTGTTTGTTGGTGGACTGAGTCCGGATACCTCTGAAGAACAAATCAAGGAGTATTTTGGCGGATTTGGAGAGGTATAATCCATTGAAAGCTTTATTTAAATGGGGGCGGGGGAGTGTTATTCAGTATAATGTCTAATTAAAAACATAGCTTATTGCAATAATCTAGATAGTTTTTGCCATTTTTCTTTTGGCTTAACTTGATCTGTATACTTCTAAATCGAGAAACAGCAGCCCAAATAGCCTGTGAAAATTGGGAATGAATTTGCATTGAGAAGGAATTTGCTTTGTTTTTTGGATACATCAATGTCGTTTGTAGCAAAATGGGGAATTGTATTGTCCAGTAGAGATGACACAATTTTAGGTCTAAACAGTGTCAACCGGAAAATCAGAGGAGAAATAACATGGAAGGGAATGCAAACATGGTGAGGTGTTAGTGATTATTTTCTAAAAGGGTTTGCTGTTATGGCAAAAGTGAAAGGGCTACAACTTTATGGAATTGGTTTAAAAGATGCAAAGTACAACTCCATAAAGTTTACGATAGCTTCCAAGCATGACAAAAGGAAGAAAAGTGGTAAGTAAAAGAGTTTGTTTTAAAAATTGGAGGTCCTATATAAGGAGCTTGGGTCAGGTGAATACCCTTTGATTGTTTTAATGTGGCTTTGCAGATTGAGAATATAGAGCTTCCCATGGACACAAAAACAAATGAAAGGAGAGGTTTCTGCTTCATCACATACTCAGATGAAGAACCAGTAAAGAAATTGCTGGAAAGCAGATACCATCAGATTGGTTCTGGCAAGGTATTTGTAATGTGCTACTTGCAGAAGCTGCAACAATTAATTTCATATATTCATATATTTTGCATTAAAATTACACTTTTTCTTTTTTGTCTTAGTGTGAGATCAAAGTAGCACAGCCCAAAGATGTATATAGGCAGCAGCAACAGCAACAAAAGGGAGGCAGAGGTGCTTCATCTGGTGGGCGTGGGGGATCCAGAGGACGTGGCAGGGGTAAGTACGGTAGATTACAATTTAATGGCTGAAGTGTATAACTCATGAAATAAAATCATTTGCGAAAAATTCCCTCAGTTTTAGCGTGAAGGAAAAGTAGCTTGTCTTGTAAAAGGAATAGGGCTAGCATTAAATAAGCTTTGGGATATCAGACCGGAAACTACGGTTAGAAAGGAACAGAGCAGATATTTTGCAGATTTTGTCCTATGTAGCAACTTCTTGTTTATTAATTTAAACACATGGTGGTCTTTTAACTCTGCAATCACTTCATTTTTAGGTCAAGGCCAAAACTGGAATCAAGGGTATAACAATTACTATGATCAAGGATACGGAAGTTACAACAGTCCTTACAGTGATCAAAGCTACAGCAGCTATGGGGGATACGATTATTCTGGGTACAATTACCCAGGTTACGGCTACGGCCAGGGATATGCTGACTACAGTGGTAAGATTTTCATTTGACTTTCCGTTTAATTACGTTATTTTTAACTTCTCTAGTCAGTCTGTCTTTCCAGTCTGTAGAGATTCTCAGTCATCCAGGTCCTGGTTGTCCCAAAGGTGCTTTTTTCAGGAGGCAACTGGACTTTCTTGTTTTTTTCTTTTGAAGACGTTTCACTTCTCATCCAAGAAACTTTTTTAGCTGTGACATTCAATTGTAGTCGTAAATCAAGGGCTACATGTATTGGATGGCATTGGTTGGTTGTATGGATGGATGCCATTGGTACATCAAAACATGTATGTAGTTTATTCTGTGCATTGCTTATCCATTATTAGAAATTATGGGAACTGACTCGTGATCACTGTTGGTTTCTGTGATTTAAACATTTGGCAGTCTCTTCCATTCATTAATATTAAATCCTTCCACATTGCACTTCAGCTTCATTATCATTGTTGTATATGTAGGCGTGAGAGAGGGAGAGATCTAAGCAACTCTAGTATATGATACAAATGTACTAGTCAGCTTTCAATCTCTTGTGCTTTGAATTTCATTTAGGAAGGAATAGAGAGGACTACGTGCATGTGCTTGGTTTATAGAAAAGCTGCCATACTACCTTCAAATATCGTTCTCCAAATGAAAAAGTAGAATAGCTTTGCAGTTCGTTATTTTGAGCCTTCAAAGAAGAATTATTTATCTTGGGGGTTTTCTACCAAAAGTATTGAAATAGGAGGAGGGGGTTTCATCGCTCGGTGAGCCATGCATCGGGGACAAAATAGTTATTAATGTATTTTTACCCCTAAGGGAGTTCTCTCTGATGCTTCAGAATTGGTATTGCATCTTGTAATTCCATGCCGTCTTCCTCTGAATTAAGCCCAAACGAAAATGTGTCAGATGCATCCAGCGTGAAGGCCGTGCGTGCAAGCCGTGCATGCAAGTCTTGTTTGGAAAATGTGCCCCAGCTTTCTGCCTGTCTGATTTTGACATGGCCCCCTGCATCAGACAATCCCATAAGGCTGTAATGGGCCGAGTCATTGTAATCAATGCAGTGTCTAATTTCGCGAAAGTAGGTCAAGTTGGAAATAGTATTTCCCACTGATTCCTGCAGTCTGTTCTTATAGGGGCCGGAAGCAGAGTTGGCTGATATCTTGGTGCATAAATCTGAACCAACCAATGGTATGAATCACAGGGTCATTGGCATTTCGGTCTGTAAATATCGTCCATCAGACAGCATCTGATAATGAGAATTGGTGCCTAAAAATAGATAAAACGGAAAGCATTAAAATAGATGAATACCTTCTCATTCTTAAGAGGAAAATTATTATGTTTTGTCGAACCAATGCTATAGTGTTCATATATTTTGCCTTCTGTCAATGACCATTGCCATGAGCATGGTAGCAATGTTCCAGTATCTGAGGGGCTGCCATAGAGAAGAGAGGGTCAAGCTATTTTCTAAAGCATCTGTAGGCCAGACAAGGAATAATGGATGGAAACTGAACAAAGAGAGATTCAACCTGGAAATAAGGAGAAATTTTCTGACAGTGAGAATAATCAACCAATGGAACAGCTTGCCTTTGGAAGTTTCTCCTGCTTGGGCAGGCGGTTGGACTAGATGACCTACAAGGTCCCTTCCAACTCTGTTAATCTGTCTTTGATTTTCCGAGGTTATGTTGCCTACATGTCCTTTGCAGCGAGGCTCTGGGAGTATCTCCAAGGTCCTGGAGGACTGCACGTTTTTTCTTCCAGTTCAAGCAAATAATATATTTCTACCCTGTTGCTGTTGGTAGGACGAGAGAAAGTAAAGACCAAGCAAAACTGTGACGAATTCTCAGAGTAACCACCCATGGCTTTCCTTTCTGTCTGGAAGGCCCACACCCATGATTCTTCCAATTCACTGACATTTGGTACCAGATTCAGCATCCAGTCCTTTTTTAAAACAGGATGGAGGAACAACCATCTAAATTCTACAGGTGTAAAGGACTAGAACTTTGGAGCACTCAGAATCCCCAAGGATCATGACTTTATTTCACTAAACTGAAAGCATTTGAAAACCTCTAGATATATAGACCAACATTCCTAACTCTAGATATATAGACCAACATTCCTAACTCTAGCAACGTATGTAAATCTGTTTCAGCAGATTTCGGTTTTAACTTGTACATTTATTGGACATTGTCAGATGATGTAATATCAGTAGTGGATTTATATTTATCTGTTCTCACATTAGAGTACAAAGGAACACTTTTTTGTACTTGTAACATTCGACTAATGTCTTTCAAGTTTTGTTAACTTGAAACCTTCCAAAATTGGCTTTATATTAGCAATGCAGCCTAAAAAGAAAATATGGGAAAGGAAGGAGGAAGCAAAAACTCTCTGATATACTTTCCTAATACAGATAGTCCTTGACTTAACCACAATTGAGCCCCAACTTTGCATTGCTAAGCAAGACGGTTATTAAGTGAGTTTTGCCCCATTTTACAATCTTTGTTGCCATAGTTGTTAAGTGAATCTTTACAGTTAAGTTAACAATATGCTTGATAAGTGAATCTGGCTTCCCCATTGATTTTGCTTGTCAGAAAGTCACAAAAGAAAATTATATTACCCCGGGACACCGCAAGTGTCATAAACACATGCCTGTTGCCAAACACCTAAATTCTGATCCCATTACCGTGAGGATGCTGCAACAATCATAAGTCACTTTTTCCAGTGCTGTTGTAACTCTGAATGGTCACTAAGCGAATGGTTGTAGGTCAAAGACTTCTGCATTATATACTGTGTTTCCCCGAAAATAAGGCCCAACCGGAAAATAAGCCCTAGCATGATTTTTCAGGATGCTTGTAATATAAGCCCTACCCAAAAAATAAGCCCCAGTTAAGATTGTCGGCCTGATGAACGCATTTAGAACTGTATGTCCCCGAAAATAAGACATCACCTGAAAATAAGCCCTAATGCATCTTTTGGAGCAAAAAATAATATAAGACCCGGTCTTATTTTCGAGGAAACGGGTAGCTTTTAGAGTATGTAACTTCCCGTAGTAGAGTTACAATACTATGAAACGGGCAGAAGTGGTTGGTCTTCCAACTTTCAGTGCCAGCTGGAATGGTAAAAGCTGAAAGGCAGAAGGCAGGTAAAATTATTAATTTCTCAGTTGAGCTGCTGAAAGCCTCCTCCTTCCGTTGCTATACCTGTTGCGGCTTGAGAGAATGGCCGCTAAATAATAGCAGGCAGTAAGTAACATTCAGCGACGGTAGTTTCTTGATAGGGCTGGCGGAGAGATGTATTTTCCTCCCCTTTGTGTTTATGTCTGACCATAGTTTATAAATATAGAGAGCTCTATTAATATAGAAGCCTGCTAGAAGTGCTTGTGTATTGCTGTACTGGGGATTCCTTCCCCCCTTTGCCCCATAAATCAATATTACATTATGGTTACTGTGGTTGCATCATAAGCTATGGGAACTGGTGAGTAGTTAGTTCAGAGAAAAGGAACCCTAATGAATCTGAGGTTTAATTCTATATCCTTGCTCTATGAGGTTGAAAGATTCTAATTTCGGATAGCAGCTGGTTTATTAATTGCCCAAGTCTGTTTTGACCTTAGGAAAGCTTTAGAAACTCATCCTCCTGCTTTTTTAAGCGCAGTGCGTGCAGTCTACCCCAGAACTATGGGGAAGCAAGATTTTCCTCATTCATGCACCAATAATTGCTTTTTCAACAGATGGTTTCCTGCACCATCCAAGTTCCACACTGCCGATTTTCCCAGAATATCATTTGTCTCAACATGATACCTTAAAGCATTGGCTTGACATCTTGTTAAATTGTCAGCGTTTAAGATTCGTAGACCTAAAAGGAAGTATTTCAGGGGTGTCATCCATCTTAATCCTATAGCTTTCCTTAACACAGCTTGTTGTGAAAAATAAACCTACCTTTTGTAGGTGAAGGAAAGTAATTTCAGAAGTAAAATGTACAACGAGCTGCTGACTATTATTAAAGCCAGTTGGCAAGAAGGAAATATTCCCATTCAACTCTGTTTCAGTGGTAAAATGATCCAAGAAACATTATTTTGGAGATGTTATGGATTTTTCTTTGTATTGTATTATATACCTTTCTTCTCTGCATTGAAGAAACAAATATTTTCCTCTTTGATGTATATATTGGTTATTAATATGTAAATAAGTAATAATAAACTTGATATCGCTTTCTATGGATAGTTCCAGAAGATACATAGTGTGGGGGTGGGGCGGTGTAGCTATGTACTTACAGAAAAAAGAAACCAAATAGGAGAAAGGCTTAGTATTGAAGAAAAATTATAACTGTACAATTATGCTAAATACATGCTGTGATTATGTAGATTGGGGAATAAGCAACTTTTCTGCTTTTTGGATGCTCTGGATTACAGTTCCCATCAGCTGTTTTGGAAGTCATACTCCAAAGCATTTTAAGGGCATTAACTTGCTTGGCCCTATTTTAAAGTATGGAAGAATGATGAGAATTTGCTGTTATTATGATGTAAAAGCAGCGAAGAAAGGAAGACCGGATGCAGATCTGTCAAATCTATAAGCTGTGGGCAAAGCGAAAATATATTTGCTCACTGTTGGGGGGAGGGACTGGATTCAGTGGACCAAAGAACCTCTAGGCATCTAAGAAGTATAATCGTACAGAATGGGGTTCCTGTGTCTTTCACTTGTTATGGAAGAGCCAATTGTCATCTGTAGGACACTGGCAATTTGGAGGTGATGTGTCCACTCTGTTGATCATTGACAGGAAATGAAAGCTCCCCAAGGTATATGGGCATCTATCTATACATCTCCCCCACCTCTTAATTTTTCAGCACTTCCCTAAAGAAAATGTGTCTTCTTTTTGTCTCAACAGGCATCTTAACATGGGGAACCTTCTTAAAGTTTTGACATGCACAGACCTTGAACAGGGACCAAACTTTTTCCTGGATTTTGAAAGTGAGAACTGTTTTGAACTTACGTATCATAAACTCTGACTATTTGTTTTGTACATTTCTGAAAAAGAACCTTACTAGACAATGCCTGAATCATAAATTAAGTTCCTTTTTATTGGCTAATTTGTATGAGAGTGGGTTACACAAGGGGTGTTAGGAGTATTCACTAAGACAACAATATCCATTTTGGGGAAAAAAATGGGGGTATTGTGTTAATTGTTTATGGGTTATAATAAATATGTTTAAATATTTTGTTGGTGCCCACAACTTGTACTCAACTCTAGTGGAGCAGATCTTGCAAAGCTAGCTGTTGTGTCATTTTATCATGAAGTCAGGAAACCAACTTCAAAAGAAAAGAGGGCCCTAAAGCTTATTGTGTAACTGGTTTCTTTTGAATAATCACAGTTTTGCAGTTTGAATGAAACAAACGATTCTCTAGCAGTGCTTTTTGAAAATTAGAAGTAGAGATGTATAATACTTTGCATGTGAAAGAAAAAATGTATTCTACAGCAAACGGGAATAACAATGAAGCACCTCATTAAAGTAGTTGCATCTTTAAGTAGTACTAAAGTAGTACATGAGTGTACTACTATGTCATCATCTTTTAACGACCCCATAATCCCTTGCAGGGTAGAGTTTGGGCAACTGAATGGAGCTAGCAGAGTGTTTAATGGCCGGACGCCCTTCCTGTTGCCAATGTGGAGTTTTGTTCAGATATATTCTCATCGTGCCCAGATGGAGAAATATCTGCCTCTACCCAGGATCAATCTCACAGCCTCCTGATTGTGAGGCAAAGTGTACCACTATGAGTGTACCACTCCAAAGAATCTTTTCTCCTTTGAATTTAAGGGCTGCACAGTCTTAACAAGGAGAACTTCTAAATGGAAATGCTTATTATGGTCTTCGTCAGGAGATCTATGCACAGATGTTTTGCTTGCCCATCCAGCTGCTTTGCATTTTCACTGGATGGGCAAGCAAAACATTTGTGTGTAACTCTCTTGATGAAGACCATAATGAGCATTTCCGTTTAGAAGTTCTCCTTATTAAGGCTTCCTTAAATCCATCTTTATCGAATTGCACTGCAAAGGCAGCTGTGTGAACCTGGAACAAGATGTAGCTACTTTAATGAGGTGCTTCATTGTTATTCCCTTTTTTTCCTTTCACATCCAAAGTAGTATACAGCTCAGTGCCTTCTAATTTTCCAAAAGCACTGCTAGAGCATAGAGAAATGTGTTAAATGTTCCTGATTTTGAGTAAAGATTTTAAAAATAAAATTAGAATATGTTCTATACCTATGTGGCTTTATAATAGTTGTAGTATCATCTCTTTTTATTAGCCGCTTAAAATCAGAACGGTATCTAAAATTTCACAAGGTGCTGATCTTGAAACTATAATATAACTACATTCCTTTAGAACAGTGATAATATTTTTTATATTTGGTGGTGGGGACATAGCACAAGAACATACTGCCTGAAAATATAGTTGATCGACTTTAACCTGCAAGATTCTTGTAATGATATATGAAAGTAAACTGATAAAACCAGATCTAATAAACATAAAACTGTTATCAATGTAAGAGTTAAAAGAGATCCGCTGGTTGATAAATACAAATAAAGTTAAGCCACACAGACATCATCTTGATGACAAATATGTTTTAGTGAAAAGACATTCCACTAAAGTTGAGAGCAGTTGATCGAATTAGGAGTAAAATAATGAACGTAATAATATTTGGATTTGTAAATCTCCTGTTTGTAGATGCTCAACCTACGGAATCAGAAAAGGAAATTTACAATCAGGTAAATGTAGTGTTAAAGGACGCAGAAGGAATCCTGGAAGACTTACAGTCCTACAGAGGAGCTGGACACGAAATACGAGAGGTAAAAACTTCGTTGGATATTCAGTGAGCTTCCTTTCGGTCAGTGAAGGCCTCTTGATGCCTTCAGTGAGAAAACGTTAAAGATAACGCTGCTTGTTTATCAGCCTTTAACATAATACTTACAAGTGTGCTCAGTGTGTCAAGAGTCTTGATCCTTTTTTCAAACTTGGCAACACTGGTCTTGATGAAGCATGTCTCTAGCAATCACGCAGATGGCTTGCTTTACTTTTCCATGTAAGCAATCAATAGCTTACACACAGATTACATCTATTTCTCACTTGTTGTGCCACCACCACGCTGCTCCCTTTAAGGATACGCTTTATTTAAGGCATCTCCTTTCCAACACTTTTTAACCCATCAGTACACGGATCAAAGGCTGCACTTGGAACTGGCAGTTCTATCACTGATAGCCATAGCCCTTAGACTTCTATACCGCTTCACAGTGCTTTTACAGCCCTCTCTAAGCGGTTTACAGAGTCGGCCTATGGCCCCCCCCATCCCCCAACAATCTGGGTCCTCGTTTTACCCGCCTCGGAAGGACGGAAGGCCGAGTCCACCTTGAGCCAGGCAAGGTTGAACTCCTGGCTGTGGAGTGTACAATTGTAAAGTGAAGAATCATGTGGCCATTCCCAACTGAACAACAGCAGTCCGTCAGTTCTGGCTACGGTCGTTAAGTAGGTCGCCCATAAGTCCTTAAGCGTGATGTCTCCTAACTGCAATTTACGACTTCCTGCGGTCTTCCCCATCGACTTTGCAAATGGGAAGCCATCTGTGAAGGTTGCAGATGGAGATCAGGTGACCATGGAGCACTGCAACCATTGTAAACACACGCCGGTTGCCAGTTGGTGCCTGCATCACAAACCTGTTGTAAGAGGTGATCCTCATAGTGTTGCTATTGACCTCATAGCCTGATGTGCATTGTTTAGATCCTCTACTTCTCCCTTTTCCCCAGAACGTATAAACAACGTACAAAATGATGCTACTTTGTCATTCGATAATCTTAAAGATTGGGGTAGATTGCAGGGGGGGTGATACAGAAATATAATTTTATGTCATTTTATTTTGTTTTACATATTTTATGCATTAAGTTACTGCATTTTATCCTGTAACTATTGTATTTTACCCTGCTCTTAAATTGTTTGTTATAGGATTTTATTGGTAATGCGTGTTTGAACCCCGTACGTCGATGTGGCCTATAGGCTAATCAATCAGTCAATAATAATAAAAAATATAATATTGCTGAAAGGGGGAACTCCTATTTTTATGAAATATACCTTTTAATTTTTTTCAGGCAATACAGCATCCCACCGACGAGAGGCTTCAAGACAAAGCGTGGGGTGCAGTTGTCCCCCTAGTGGGCAAACTAAAGAAATTCTATGAATTTTCTCAGAGGCTAGGTAAAGACCGTTCGCTCGTTGATGCCCGCAATAGTTCAGAGTATTTATTTTATCCAGTTAGCAAACTTATTTCCACTTCACACAAGTTTAGATTAGCAACTGCAAAGCCCTAAACCCATCTTAGCACGACAGAGGTGACTTTTAAGAACAATATCACACCCCTACATAATTTTGGCAACTTGCTGCTGGTGTGTTTGAGTTGTAAATTTTCAACGTGTCTATAATTAGGGAAGAACTTGTTTGTTTTTTTCTTTTTTCTTTTTTTTTTCCCGGAGCCAGGTTAAACTTGACTGTTTAGGCAACACACCAACACCTAGGATTTTGTCATGCTTGAGCTGCACCCTGTTTTTGTAACTGTGAATTATGCCAAGATATTCCAACACGTCCCCCGTGTTTGATATATGCCCGTCTTTCTTTTTTTCCAACCTCAAAACAGAAGCTGCTTTACGAGGTCTCCTCGGGGCCCTGACTAGCACCCCATATTCTCCTACACAGCATCTGGAGCGAGAGCAGGCTCTTGCTAAACAGTTTGCAGAAATCCTTCATTTCACGCTTCGGTTTGACGAGCTGAAGGTAAATACAACAGAGTGATTCCTGAACAGTTGGCTGATCATCAAGTCACGTTATTGATCGTGAGGTTTGGTCTCCTTTCAGATTGTGTTTAAAACAAATAAGGAGGTACTTAAATGTGTTTCTTCGTTTTTCCACCTTTTGCAGAAATAATACGTTTCTAACAGATTCTTTGTAAACATTCATATTTACTAGTCAACCTTTTGTTAGATGAGTGGGGTTATTAATCCACATAAAGAATATAAATAGCCAACCTTAAGGGTAGACCTGAATCGGATCAGGAGTCATTCTAGTTTTGCCATTCTATCCCTTGCTTCAGTGCAATCTATGGAAAATCTTCAGAGGAAGAGGGAGAAATCTGGTAATCCGGATTATTATGGCCCAGACTCACCATTTTTTGCCCATGTATATTTTGGAGTATCTCTGATAGTCCAATTGATTAAGCTTTATATATGATCAGGTCCTGAACTATGATCATCAATGCTCCTGAAGTGGCTCGGCCTTGAAATTCCATTTTATTTATATTTATTTATTAGGCATATAGGCTGGCTGGAGAGTTTGGCCCAAACTAGAAGGCTGTGAGTTCTAGTCCTGCTTTAGGCTTAAAAGCTGGGTGGGTGAATTTGAATCAGTCACTCTCAGTCCAGCCCATCTCATAGGGTGGTTGTTGTTGGGAAAATAGGATGAGGAAAGAGTATCACGTTACCTATTAAGTAATAAAGGCAGGATTAAAAAAAAAAATCAAATAAATATTTCTAATTTCTCCACCTTTTTACAACTCAGCCCTCTTTTGAACAAGTTAAGGCAGAGGTTGGCATTTCACCTAATAAAATCACAATAATTTGATTGTGAGTCACCAAGACTTAACAGTGTTCACGATGGATAGGCATACAAAGTATTTATAAGAAAGTAGAAAAGAGTAGAAAAATCTCACAGGTTCACCAAACCTTAAGCATGATTTCAGGATTCCTCTGCCTCAAGAACTGGCATATTCTCCACTCCAGTGTCATGTATTCTCACATGGGGATCGTGATTCACCAGATTGGGCAATTATTTTTTTTCAATATTTCATGGAGGTTCTGTCGGCGTCATTTTGGGGTATCAGAAACTGAATTGCCCAGGCTTGTATGTAATTTTGTCATGAAGTTCTTGGTATCTTGACCTTGTCTTTTTTTTTTCTTCCTTAGATGACAAACCCTGCAATTCAGAATGATTTCAGTTATTATAGAAGAACCTTAAGTCGTATGAGAATCAACAACGTTCCAGTAGGTGAACTTTAAGCAGAATCTAAGAAAATGATTCCCTGTCTTCTTTTTTCCTTGACCCGTTTAATCACGCAAACGTTTATTTTAACTTTTGGTAGGCAGAAGGGGAAAATGAAGTAAACAACGAATTGGCCAACAGAATGTCCTTATTTTACGCTGAAGCGACACCAATGTTGAAAACCTTAAGTGATGCCACAACAAAATTTGTTTCGGAGGTACGCGCCTGAATTAATTTCCGTTAACCCAGATTGCTTCGGAAAACGATTGTGCCTTTTGTGACTGATTTGCATAAATTTTATTTTGGGGATTCAGTGGAGAGGAAGGGTCAAGCCTTTGACAGTATTAGGAATTTTTCTTCCCGGACAGCAAGGACTGTATAATGTTGTTCAGGGGATCTTATTTATTTATTTATTTATTACGCAAATTTGTGTAGCTGCCCATTTCCTAAAAATTACTCTGGGCAGCTTACAAGTAGAATAACAAAGCCAGATGACGATATAAAAAATAAACGAGAACAAAAATGAAAATGTAAAAGAACCTCAAGATTAACAATAAAGGAGAATGCTATTAACTCAGGGTTGAATGAAGGTGCTCTCTGAGCTTGGTTATTTTCTTGCAGACGTTTCATTACCCAGCTAAGGAACATCATCAGTGCTAGTCTAGAATTGATGACATTACCTAATTTGAGCAATGAAATATGTCCTCAAGAAAACAACCAGAGAGGCGCCCAAGGACCCCTCAACCTCAATTAGCCTCATACAGTGACTTTGCAGGCTCACCATAGGATCCCCAAGGAAGATTGGAATGTGTGGGTGGTTGGGGGACAGAATTAAAAAATTCATGTGCACCGTCTGTGGCCGGGAGAACCTCGACACCTCAAGGTCGAACGATGAAAGCCGCCTGAGTCGAGTTGACTGTTTCCCAAAACAAAGAGATTGCACTGGATTGGGGGGTGGGGTGGAAATGGGGATTTTAACAATGCAGTCTTTCGCGCGAAAACTTCAGAACTGGCTTTGCTTCTACTGTGCTTATATGGATCTATCGGTAAAGTTATACTCTTGGTAAAATAACATCTCAGCAGTTCCTTTTGCTGCATGTGCCAACGGAGGCAGTTGACATGGTCCCTCAGATAAGATCTTTAATAGGGCTTTAAAAGTCAAAAGTCAAAGCTGTAAGGCCTTGAGCTGCAACTAGCAGCCAACTGCCAGCCGGTGCAACTCGCAGAGCCGAGGTGTGACTGTCTGCGCATTTTCTGCTGGCACAATGCATTTTGTGCCAGAGGAAGCTTTGCGGGTGCTCTTTAAGGGCAGCTCCAGGTAAAAGGCACACCTGTTAGGGCTGCAGAATCTCTTGAGTATTCCTCCTTACTTGCCTTGCACGGTTTAGAATCGGGAGAAATATGCTCAAATAACCGCTGTGCCATCCTTACCATAGCGACTATTATTACAGGGCCGCCATTAGGAAAGGGGAAGCACAAACAATGCTCCCGCTCATATCTCACTTAACTTTCTCTTCCTTATCCATCCGTTCACAGAACAAGAATTTACCCATAGAAAACACCACGGATTGCTTAAGCACCATGGCCAGCGTTTGCAGAGTGATGCTGGAAACCCCGTGAGTAGAACCAGCCCTTCAGATATCGCCGTCGGCAAATACGGGTAGTCCTCGACTTAAAAACAACGGTTCATTTAGTGACCGTTCAAAAAGCATTGGAGGGGGGGGGGTGAAAAAAAAAAGCGACGCGTGGCTGGTTTTTTTCCCCACACGTCGCGATGTCCCTGAAGTCACGTGATCAAAATTGGGACGCTGCTTCGTGTTTATGTCAGGGCCGCGCGATCCCCTCCAGCGACCTTCTGATCAAGCAGAGTCAACGGGGAAGCCCGGATTCACTTAACCACCCTGTGACTGACTTAACGACCGCGGCCACTTGCCTTAACAAAGGCAGCAAGAGCGGGCGTAAAATGGGGCAAAAATTCACTGCGCGGCAGAAATGTTGGGCTCAGTCGTGGTTGTAAGTCGAGGACTCCCGGTATACCGATATGCGCAGGGTCTAATCTGAGCAGACAGGAGGGAATGTAGGAATCGTTTGTTTTTTGATCCCTTCGGTTCACAGACGGGTGGCTCTGCTGAACTGGCCCTGGACTTGCTCATGAAGCTAAGCGGCATCGGGCCTGGTTAGTATTTGGATGGGCTATCTTTGGGAAGTCAAGAAGTAAAACGCAACAGAAGCAGAAGGCGGCCAGTGGCAGTCCACGTCCTTCACCTTCCCAAGAAAAGCACGTGGACCTGTTGAAGAATGCTTACCTTGACCCAAAGGAGTGTTTACTTTGCAAATGAGAATTGCTAAATGTAGGCAGTCCTCCACTTAAAGGACTGGTCGCTTAGCGACCGTTCAGAGTTCCGGCAGATCTGCCTGGCAGGCACTTCCAACCCGGATTCAAAGTTCTAACGGTGCATCTGACTGCACTTTGAGAGATCAGCAACCAGACTGCAGGTGTGGTGTCAGACGAATGCATTTTGCAATGGCTTTGTTGAAAAAATCGGCATTGACTTCCAGTTTTCGGCTAAGCCACACCCATGTCGACACCACCAGTTTGTGTAGCCCCGCTGGTGTTGGCTTAACAACCGTGGCATTCACTTAAACGCAGCTGTAAAAAAAAGGATTGGTAAAATCAGGGAGGTTGCCCATCATATGACCCTCATGAGGTATCACTCTGATGGTCATAAGCTGAGGACTACCTTACGCAAAAGGATAAAGCCAACTTTGATTTCAACAAGTGTGGGAGCGACTCTTAGATGTTGGCTTTTTATTCCAGGAAAGATTGGGAAGAATCTCTTGACGAAAGTTGACATTACTTTAATACCCTTTTATAGCCTAAAATACACGTTTGGTGACTTTTTTTCCCATTCCTCCCTTCCCCATTTTAACCTCCTTGCTTGACAAGGAAGTCTTCAAGTAGCATTCTGTAAATTTTCAATTAACCTAAACGGGGTTCATCATCATTACGATGAGTTTATTGGTACAAGTAAAATTGTAAAAGTCTGGAAGAAATTAAAATTGATAAAAAGTAGGAAGGGTAAAGTCAGCCAATCAATTTATTCTGGTCTCTGCAAACGCACACAAACACAAAGCTGCACTCATGTTAAACCAGCCAGGACCTTTCTAAATTGACAGAATATTGCAGAATGGCAGTCTCCTCCCATCGCTCTCCCAACCACCGAGGTTGTTGCAATATATGTAGAACAAAGGCTGAGACCAAACCTACTTTCCTTAAGTTAGCTTCCTCTTTTCCCAAAATAAATCCTTTCAGCCCAGAGGTGGCTTTTAGGGTAGGAATTTATTGATTTATTTATTTTTGGGGGGGGGGGGGAGCTGTGTGGCAAATCTTTTCCCCGCCATGGGAG
>JANHFL010006074.1:187306-204380 GCA_032468155.1 Oxyrhabdium leporinum
ACTGGGTAGAGGAATGCTATCAAAAACGCATGTGTCCCCATGCATGCACATGCATCCCCATTCATGCCCCTCCCCCGGGTCCAGTTCAGCCTCTGTGGTTTTGCTTAGCTCCGCCCCCGATCTTCAGCACGTGCTGCTCTTCCCCGCCTTTTTTTTCTCCCATCATGCCTCTGTTTGAAAACAAAGTCCCACGTGACCGCCGGCCTGCCGCTAGCCCGTCAGCAATATGGCGTCTTCCAGGGGCGACGGTTGGGCCGGCCCGAGCTGGCGGCGACCCGGCATTGTGGCCGCCGCCGCCGAAGGAGCTTACCCTTCGGAAGCGGAAGCCGGGGCCGAGGGCCTCTATGTAGCCGTGGAGCGTTGCCCTCTTTGCAACAGCACCCGCCGCCGCCTGACCTGCGCCAAGTGCGTCCGCGGCGGCGATTTCGTTTTCTTCGACGGCCGCGATTCTGAGCGGTGGGTGCCGGGCTGGGCTGGGCTGGGGCCTGGATTGCTGGCCTTATTTGTTTGCCGGTGTCTCTCGGGGGCGGGGTTAAACGTCTGAAACGCAAAGGTTCCAGAATTCCGTACTAGTCAATTTAAAGGGATTGGATAAAGGTTGCTCCCGCTTTTCTGGCCGATAGATGCTGGTGCTATATCTTTAGCTACTCATACATCGTACTACAGACCAGCCAACCGCACTTTAGTGTTTGATGTGTACTAAACCTCTGTGGCTAGCTTATGCTGTAGTGGATCGTGGGAACTGACAAATTGGGTTAATTAAATTATCAGTGGTTAAAGTGATTGTGGACAAGTGTGTGATGCACAGAGGCAGCCACTGACTCTATAGTGGAACACGAGTCTTGTCAAGCGTTTTTATAATTAATTAAAGGGATCCGTGAAAGCCAGTGGCAAAGGGTTCATTTCTCAAGCCCTGAGAGAGAGACTTGAGAATAAATGAATGAAAGTTTTGGTTAGCGATCGTGAGCGTAGGTTATGGGACTAGATAGAGAATCTATGATGGCTCGATGTTCAGTTCCAATCTTCAGTAGTCAATACAATCAGTGGTCAAATAGGATGGAAGCAGGAGCCCTGCTTCTCCAACTCTGAAGGTAGCTTAGTGTTCTTAAAGATGATTGGCTGGGTTGCCAGTTTAGTCACTCCAAAATTAAAAAATAAAATTCCACTGAACTCCGCTGAAGATGTTACCATTTGGGTTCAAGGTGTAAGTATTTTGCTCTTTGTTTCATTTATTTTGAGGAGAAGGGACACTGAGACCAATATGTAAGACTCCCTATATAACACCAGGTGAGTACATTCACACAATATGCTAGATCAGGGGTGTCAAACTCACGGCCCGTGAGCCAGATACATCACTCACTGCACATGCCCAGCTTAGCAAAGGGAAAAGTCGTGATATGTCACGTGACAACGTGACACTGCAAGTTTGACACCCCTGTGCTAATTATACTGAATGGGTACTTGGTCTCAGTAAATATATTACAGATAAGTTGTATAAAGAGATTGAGGTTAATTGAATAAACCATGGTCAGTGGGTTCAGCAAAAACTGCTGAGATCGTCAGTGTTTTGACAGTCTGCTCTTGGCAGTCAAGTTATGTGCTTACTTGCCTTTCTTAAATTGTGGAATTAGCTGCCATGGTATATCAAGTGATTTATTATGGCAGGGTGCGAAGTGGCCCACCCTTAGAGAATGGAAATCTTAGGCCTTTTTGTAGCCCCTGAACCTCATCATGGGAGCCAGATAACGGGTCTACAGATTACATTGAGTTGTGATTGATGTTGTTAAATGCCAGATCTGCCTGCACTAGATGTATTATCTTCCATGATTTCATTAAGGATGAGGGGATAAGCTTGCCATGTGTTGCTGAGAACTCAATAGGTAAGCGGGGTGGGATTTCTCTCGGAAATCTCCCTATCTAGCTTTCAGATTTTGCATCAAGCATGACCCCAAGGCAGAGGAGATAAAGTGAAGGTTATCATCTGGGAGATTTTCCAGGTCATCAGAAGCACTGTTCCATAGATACCTGGATCTAAGGCACTATTTGTGAGGTTGCTTTGAGGATAAGGTAGGGGTCCTACTGAAGTTGCAACTTTCTTGATGCACATTTCAATCTCATATGATTGATGTTGGGTTTTTATTGATATTTTGTTATGGAGGACTTTAACATGCCTTCTATGGTGGGAGGAGAAGCAACTTGTGTATTCTTAGACAGGATGACAATCATAAGCTTGTCCCAGATGATAATAGACCCAGCCTAGATAAGCAAATAGCCATTAGAGCTGTTTTGTATCTTAGAACAGCTGAAATTTGATATGAGGAAGGGAAACATTTCCATCATTCCCTTGTCATGCTTCACTCATGACACCAGAATAGATTCTGTTGATTTCCAAACAACACATGGAGAGTTTCGCAAGCCTTGGAGGGCAATTGGGTCAAGGGCCTGGTTGATCTTTAGAATAAGAAGGCAGAAGCACCACTTAACAGGATATTTCCTAAGTGACCTCTTCGTAGTAACTGATCCATGAGGAAGTTCTATGTGTATTGAATGGTTCCAGGATATAATGCAACAGAAAACATACTTAAAGCAACCTTGCCATCAGACAAAGAATGCCACTAAATATAGGTAAGAGTTTGCACCTGATGATACCATGATGATAAAAGGGGTTAAGCAACAAGTTTGTTTTTTTCTGTTGTTATATTTCTGGATAACTGCCCAATAACATTTAAAGTGACTTGGTCATTTAAGGAAAACCATCTAGGAAACTGGCCTGCTGGAGTGTTGCTAAGCATCTGTAGAATAAAATATCTCATATTCACTTGGACACTAGTTAGAAAATTACTGCAGAGATAATATAAGCTTTGTCTTGAGTTTTCTGGGATTGATTTGAGCCTGAGTGTCCTCTGTGTTGTTAGCATTGCTTTATATAGCATTACTACCCTACATTATTGGTGAAAGCATCTGAAGAAGTCACAGGAAGTTGGATGCAGTCGGTGGTAAGTGCATCTTAGTGAAGATGTACTGTCTTGAAAGTGGTGATGGTATGTTCATTACTCAAGAAACCATTGCTCAGTTTACAGAATAACAGAGTTGGAAGGGACCTTGGAGGTCTTCTAGTCCAACCCCCTGCCGTATACCCTACCCTATTCTATTCCCTACCCTATTTGCCTCTGGGCAAATGTTGTCGTTCATTTCGTGGTTGAATTGCGTTAGTCTAAGGCACAATCAGAGCATTCGCATTTCTAGAATTATATGTTGTTATGCTAATGCTAGTTTAACATGCTAATCCTAGTTTACACATTTATATTAGGCCACAGTGACTATAATCTGTTGCTTTATGGCTTAGTACAGTAGGTCACTCAAATTGTAGCAGGCTTCTTATAACAGACTATTTTTGTCACACAAAAGCTGACAAAGCTATGCTCCTGCTAAATGTCTACTTTTTTGAAGAGTTACATTGAGAAGCCTGTAAGAGATTATTCTTTTGATCCAGACTGATCTGTTGGTAAATTTCATTTGCAAAAACTGCTTTTTCTATTATTCTTTCTTGCCTCAGATCAGTCATGGAAAAGCATCCTCAAAAGAGCCTATTGCTATCTACAGGTCCTCGTTTAGTGACTGCTTTATACAGCAACCATTCTCAGTTATGCTGGTAACGAACAAGTAATTTTGTGACAATCCTTGCAGGTAAAGCCTTCACAGTCTGTTAAGCAAAGCAAAGCTGAAGTAAGATCATAAGCAGTTGCAATTTCACTTAGTGATCGCTTGCTTAATGACTAAGTTGCCAGTCCCAGTTGTGGTACCTAAATGAGGACTAAGTACTTCTAACTCCATATAGCAATACAATGCAGGTTTACTTACAAGTAAGTTTCCTTCAGTTCAGTGGGTTCAGGAGGGTGCTCATAGTTTCCCAACCACAAGTTCTTTAAATGTGGAAAGACTGCTTTCAATCATTGTACAAGCATAAATGTTTTTTTTAATTGTGTGCAGCCTAGAATTGTTTAGGAGTTGGGTGATCCTTAAATAAATATATAAACAGACATTTCTGAGAGATGGATTGGTATATGCCTTCTCTTATTGATTGAGAAATTTTAATGGAAGTCAAATATCTGTGCCCTCTTATATACCAGCTAGATCAATAGGATGCATGCTGGATTTTAATTATTTATTACAAATACTGTCACTTTATCTTTTTGTCTATAAAACTTCCAGCATCTGTCAATCACAGTAATGAAATGCAAATATTAAATGACAAGCTAAACAGCCAGCATCAAAAACATAAACCGGCAAAAAGTCATTACACATTTTTTTCACCTTGATTTTTGAAAGAGCATTGCCTTCACTGCTGAAAAAATAGTCAGCAGTGGGACAATATTTCTCAACTGAGAGAGCATTCCACAGAGATAGCATGATTATGGAAAGGTGGGGTTTTTTATGTTTTGTATCTTTATTGACTATAACTGGAACTTACAGGACCTGCTGGATATTAGAAATGATGAAAAATACCTTCTTATACGTGTTTATGTAGAAATCTCTCCCCTTCCTTGCTGAATGATTAGGTTGCATTATAATACCAGTGGTTAATTTACCCATGTTTTTATTTAATTTATGCAATTTCCTAAGGTCACAGGGATTAAAAACCAATCACATGAACTGTGTTTGTGTAACAAACTGTGCTAGGATGTAATTGGCTAATGGGTCGGTATGTTATGAGGATTACTTCCAGAAAGTTCCATTAGGATTGTGAAGTCCTGTACTCATTAAGAGTAAATTCATCCCATTTAACATAGTAGAACTTATTTTTAAGTAACGCATAGCCTTACCTGAACAAAGAAAATCATTATTGTTTTATATTATGCATTTTTAAAAAATAAATGCATATTTTGTATCGACAGCTTAAAATCAGATGTGCTAGAATCTTTTCACTAGAGTAAAGCAATCATCTTAGCTGCAGCCAAATGCAATTCCAAAATTTCAGCTTATAAACTATCCTATTGATAGAATAAGTTATACTATGGAACGGTAGTAAAATATAATCAGATATATATGTTTTTACACGCACACACACACAATATAATCCTTGTGTATTTAATCAAGGAGAGAAGCAACCTAGAACTAATGAGAAATTTCCTGATAGAACACTTGATCCGTGGAACAATTTGCCTCCAGAAGTTGTGAATGCTCCAACACTGGAAGTTTTTAAGAAGAGATTGGACAACCATTTGTCTGAAATTGTGTAGACTCTCCTGGTTGAGCAGGGGTTGCACTGGATGATCTCCAAGGTCCCTTCCAACTCCGTTATTCTATGTTCTGTAGAATAGAACCTAGATCCTTTATTCCATACTCTCTGAAACAGCAAATTTCTGTTGGCGAGCAGAAAAATTAGGACATTTTAAAGTCCAAGCCATCTGCCACAAACCTGTGTGTGTATACAAAATGCTCAGTCAGGAAGGGAATATTTTTCCAGGACAACTTAAAGCAACTTCATTGCCTCGCCTCTGATATATATTTATGTCTGCTGCAACCTAAGAAAGAGAAAGAACAACACATTTTAAACATTAACCCACTTCCCATACGTCCATCTGTGATTATGTCATTAGTCGCTGTGTGGCATGGCAGAATATTTTATTATGACAATGATTATCTGTTTTCATTAGAAAATTCACAAACCAGATACATTCTTTCTTGTGATGAATCTGGCTTCAGCCATTGAGTACAACTCTTTTAAGCCTGCATGAGAAGGATGTTTAATTCATTAGCTGAAATAACGCAACATTTTGACAGCACCATAAAACTTTTTCCCGGAACTTTTGCAAACTGGTGGGGTGGGATAAAGAATCCTTCTTCCCCAAGGATTCTTGAAGGCTGCATGTCTTCGAGGCATAGACGTTTTATCATTCTTTCTTTGCATTGTCTTCTGTTTACACATTTTCTTTTGCTGATTATTTCTCTAGGCTGCTGTTCATGACAGGTCTGTCCAGATCCAGAAGTCTTCAGAACTTCAGAGCATGCATGCTACTCTTGAAAACATATACCTGGAAAGCCTTGGACAATCTCTTTATGTGCCAATGAAATTAGCACTGCATTTACTGCATGTCCCACTTTGCGATTCTGGGTCGGGTTTATGACAATTCACCACAGGCAGCTTGTCATGCCAACTCACTATGGCCAACTCACCATATCCAACTCACCATGGCCAACTCGTCATGGCCAACTCATCATGGTCAACTCACCATGGCCAACTCACCACGACCAACTCACCACGGCCAACTTTCCATGGCCAGCTCACCACAGCCAACTCACCACAGCCAACTCACCATGGCCAACTCGCCATGGCCAACTCATCCTAGCCAACTCGCCATGGGACAATTTGCTGTTGGACAAGAGTTATATTAATATTAAAGAAATGGTGGAATAGAATCGTTAAAGAAAGGATGCAAAAGGAGGGACAGAATAGAATGGGAACGGGAAAAACTAAAATTATTTTTTTATTTATTTTGAATAATTAAATTGAATTGTTAAATTGTCCTGTGATGAGTTGCCCCACAGCAAGTTGCGAGTTGGCTGTCGTGAGTTGGCCATGACCAGTTGGCTGTGGCAAGTCATCTTATTCCATTCTGGGACATATGAACACCTGACATTTGAGAACTAGGTTCATACAACACTCTGAACCCATAAGCCACCAGGCCATTCACAACTAAGTATTGAACTAGTATAGCGTAATCAAGCTGAGTTAAGGACTTAAATAAGTTGTAGTCTGGGAGTTTGGACAGGCACTCCACTTTGGGAGAGTTGCTTTCTTTTTATGTAACATTTTTAAGCCTAATGTAAGAATCCTTTTGCCAAACACCAGAAACAACAAACTGGAGATGTCCAGGATGACCCTGACTGTGATTTGTGCCCACACCACAAATCATAAAGTTATAAAGTTGGAGGGGACCACAGAATCATCTGATCTAGCCAACTATTTGTGAGATGATCTGGTACAGTGGAGGAACTGTAATGGGCACAAGGTAAAGCCTTGAAAATAGGAGGAAGAATCATGATCAAGGCAATTATCAGATAAGAGAGGCCAACTCAAGAAAGTAAACTGAGAAAACATCTCAGACAAGCTATAGTTCACATGAAGATAAACTGAGGTTGAGGGAAGCACATTCAGACTTGCATTTTTTTTTTAACTACAGCTATTATAATAAAAGTAGTTCTGACATCTATGGTGATGGTTTCTTAATCTGATTTACCAGGTTGGACTGACGAGGACTCATCCATGTACCAACCTCAAAGAGCTGAGTCTACTACTCTTGAAATCAGAACTCTTTCACTGAGAAGGATGGAAAGGATAAGTTTGCCTCTATATGTACAACTTTCTAAACCTTCTGGATTCTACAAAGGAAGCAGATAAAAGGTTGAAGACCCCGCAATATGGTTTCATTTAAAAAGAACGTTGTTTTGGAAAAGGGATAGTTGGCCCTTCACATCTCTTCATCAACAGGTGAGTGAGGACTTCTATGTCCACGCATCTCAGAAGGCCTCCAACTTCTCCAGTTGTTTTGTTTGGTGTGAGCCCAGATGCCAGTGCTGAGGGGTGTGATGTAAAACAAGAGGGGGGTGGGGGTTGGTGGGATGAAGCCTGATGGATTTCTGCACTGGATGAAATGCCAGACACAGCTGCTGCTGTGCAATGCTTAGCAGAGAGAAAGGAAGCTGACCAGCTGTTTCTCATTTCCTCTGTTGCTGTGTGGCCAGCTCTTTGTTGTATAGAAGGGAGAGGAGAGATTCTCTCTTGCTGAATTACGGAATCCAATTCCAGCGTGGGAATATGGTGAGCAAAGGAGGAATGCAAGTCCCTTGCTGGCTCAGGAGCGGGATGGGATATACAGGCCGGGGGGGGGAAGAAGCAGGTTATTATGGCTCGGATGCCAAGTAATGCCAAGTAATAAGTATCCTTCATTAGCAACCTCAGGTGAGAGTTCTACCTTTGGACCTCCTCCCCTATATGAACATTTCTCTAGATGTGTTGGGCTATAATTCTCGGCTTCCTTGGTCAGCTTGGCCCACGGGCATGAGTGGGAAGAATTTCAGCCAAAAATGGCAGTGAATTTAAGAACGGCATACATTTTTCTGTTTATGTCCCTGGAAGAGGACTTGATAAGGAGGCTACTGTTAGGAGCTAAGCAGGGTTCCAGTTGGAGATCCACCTCACTTCTTAGAACATAGAACAATAGGGTTGGAAAGGCCCTTGGAGATCTTCTAGTCCAAACTCTTGCCCAAGCAGGAGACCCTATACTGTTCTAGATAAAGAGTTGTCCAATCTGTTCTTGAAAGCTTTCAGTGATGGAGCATTCACAATTTCTGGAGGCAAGCTGTTCCACTTGCGAATTGTTCCCACTGTTAAGAAATTTCTCCTTAATTCCAGAATGGATCTACCTCTGAGGAATTTCAGCCCATTGTTTCATGTCCTGAAACTTGCACTTGAGAATAGGTTGACCCCTCCTCTTCTCTGTGACAGCCCCTCAAGTACTGGAAGACTGCTGTCATGTCACCCTAGTTCTCCTCTTTGTTAGACTATTTTTATTGGGATATAGAAAGATTCGAACATTGGACCTTCTGTAGGCAAAGAAAGTACCCTATCCCTCAGTTACAAAAGAGGACAGCAAGTTTCCTATGAAGAAAACTCAAGAGGAACCCAAGTGGAAGATAATTTAACCAATATTTGGTGTTTTGAATACATGTATATTTATATAGGAGATACACATATATCAAAGTTGAGTTGATGGTTAAAAATACTAGGTTAGAAAGCAGGAGATTATGAATTCTAGTCTTGTTTGAGGTGGAAAGCCAGCGGGATGACCTTGGGGCAGCCATTTTCTCTCAATGCTAGGAAGCAGGCAATAGAAAATCATTTCTGAAAAACCTTGCCAAGAAAACTGCTTGGACTTGTTCATGTCTTGAAGATATTCACATACAAAAAGATATATTACGAGAGAGACAGAGACAGAGAGAGACAGAGACAGAGACAGACAGAGACAGAGACAGACAGAGAGAGAGAAACAGAAACAGAGACAGAGACAAGGTGGGAGGGAGGGAGGGAGGGAGAGACAGATATGTGATAGAGATAGAGATGAGACAGAGATAGAGATAGAAGTTTATGCTGTTCTGGTATCTTTATGTCTAAACCAAACTGTATGTATTCAAAAAGCTCAATTTATTCTATATGGTATGATATAAACACACTTGAACTGAAAATCTGTGTATATTAGCTAACATGGCAAACCAAAAATTGTATGAGCTTGGCAAAGCATGCACCAAATTTGACACAATTTTTACCAAGCAACCTCTTGCTTGATAAAAATTGTCAAGAAACAATGGATAGAAACTAATCAAGGAGAGAAGCAACTGGAATTGAGGAGAAACTTCCTAACAGTGAGGACAATTGACCAGTTGAACGGTTTGCCTTCAGAAGTCATGGGTGCTCCATCACTGGAGGTTTTTAAGAAGAGACTGGATAATCACTTGTCTGAAATGGCACAGGGTTTCCTGCTATAGCAGGGAGCTGGATTAGAAGATTTCCAAGGACCCTTCCAGTTCTATTCGGATTCTATTATAAAAAATATCACCTAAATCACAACAGGTAAATCCTAAATGAGGAACAGAGATATACCATAGCTGGCAGAATTATCCATCGCCTACGTTTTAGCTTTCATGAATACAATTGCTAATCGGGGTTCCTCCAGTTCCTGTCAACTGTGGGAATCTGGTACTAGAGTCACTCCGCCCCCCCCCCAAGATTGACAGAGAGAGATCGTTTCTAATACCACCCTTCTGAAAATCTTTGTCGCTCTCTTTCCACGTTGCTTGGTCTCTCAAATACCAGCTTCTTCCAAACCGTGGTGAAACATTTTTGCAGAGGGCCAAGATTTTTCACAAACCAGCCCATTGGCATGGCAGTCTTGGGAACAATGTTCGAAATTACAGTTATGATTACACAGGCCCCTGGGGGTGGGATGGTGTGTGTGTGGTGGTGGTGGGGGGTGCAATAAAGGATGTGTGCAGCTGCCACACTTTGGAGAAAATTGGGGGAGCTGCGGATGTGAAACCCAAGACCACTTGCATAAGAGGCCTCCATGGGCGCTGAGCGTTGCTTGGATTCGTCCGGGAGGCAGCTGTGTAAAATGCTGGGAGGGGAAACTGAGGAGGGGGGGTGGGTTGGACAGACAGAACAGGATCTTCTGATGGTCTCCTGGAACTCGGCGCTGGGGGAATTAACAGCTGGAGGCCTTGAAGGCCCCCAGTGGGTTTTCTTCTTAATTTGCGCAATCTATCTTTAGAGAACTGCCTGTTCATTTCTGAGAAGGGGTATCAGCTCTTGTGCAGGGGCTGGCAAACCACTTCCTGCAAGCGTTAACTGAATTGGGAGGGCATGCCCCCCCTCCAAATACCCTATTATTTCATACCCACACACACACAAGCTTACACACACACACACACACATGCAAGCGCGAGCAGCTTGTTGGCACCACAAGAATATACTGGGCCAGACTTCAAATTAGAGAAACTAATTATATATAATCAGTGTTAAAACACGAAGGCCATATCCATTGACTTGCTAAGCAGAGCTTTTGGTGTTTGCAGGGGGTGGTGTGTGTGTGTGTGTGTGTGTGATAAATAATCTTAGGCCTATTCTGAGGGATATACAGCTCACCAATACTAATCACACAGTTATATTCCGGCCACCACAATTTTTTTTTTTAAATGTTAAAATATAAAAAAGAGACTTTGGAAAGAGTACGGAGAAGAGCAATAAGGATGATTAGGGGGCTGGAGACTAAAACAAATGAAGAATGGTTACCGGAATTGGATATGTCTAGTCTAGTCTAGTCTAGTCTAATGAAAAGAAAGACTAGGGGAGACATGATAGCAATGTTCCAGTATCTGAGAGGCTCCTACAGAGATGAGGGAGGTCAGACTATTTTCCAAAATGCAAGACAAGAAACAATGGATGGAAACTAACCAAGGAGAGAAGCAACCTAGAACTAAGGAGAAATTTCATATCAGGGAGAGCAATAAACCATTCTTCATATGTTTTAGCCTCCTGACCCCCTAATCATCTTTGTTGCTCTTTTCTACATTCTTTCCAATGTCTCAACATTTTTTTTTATAATACGGTGACCAAACTGGATGCAATAGAATTTTTGACCATCAAAATCAGTTGGGGAATAGGTCATCCTCAGATACCTAATGCTTGGAAAGGTGTGAAAATGAGAGAAGAAACTCTTCTTGTATCTTTTCAGAGGTAGGAAATGCAAGAAACAAGATGCAGATGGAAATGTAAGAATCCCTTGCATTGAGTTAAATTATGGCTTCTTCTAGGCCAACTTCATTGATACCAACATACAGAAATACCCCAGAGTTCATGCAGGCATTAATAAACTTCAGAAGCTATGGTGGATAAAGAAGGATATGAGTGGAGAACATTGATCTTTCCCATGTGAATGCCCAGGACTTCTTGCTAGCATGCCCAATAATAAAGAATGATGTGTAGGAGATGACCCAGGTTGAGCCCAAGAAAGAGGTCAAGGTGTCATCATCTTGGAGTCCCTTTGTACCCACAAGAGATCTAAGTCCCACCCTCCTTTAATTCCACTGACTCTTATCTACCACCAATTTGTTTTGAGCATTAGTAGTTCAGATTCTTGTAGAGAGCTAGTGTGGAATAAACTTGCATTCATTTGAACAGCGTTGGTTCCTGATTTCTTGCTCCTGACAGGTGGCATTCATGGAATTTAGGTACCTTATCCCAGCAGTAGAGTTAATTTCTGCCCAAAGAAGAAGGTTTTTGCTCCTAAGCAAGACACTCTTGGAGCTTTTGACACTCCATAATCTGGTCCACTATTTCTCTGGAGCTTATCAATCAATTTACCAACCAGGCCCCTATCCACTTAGGAATAGAGAAGTTTTCAGCTGTTTTCAAGGAAACTTTTGGCCAAGTCTTAAGCCAATTATCTCAATTTATGACCCACACAAGCAGTACCACTTTTGTGGACATCAGCGTCAAGAACTAACATGACTTTGACTGTATGCCAAAGGGACTTTAGCCATTCTAGACCAAACTGAAGCATGTCTTCACTTTGTTTTGCCAAAGCAAATTTCCCTACCTGAGGACTTCCTGGACTTTGGTCCCAATGATTCTCCAGTATTTGAGCCTGGAATGATCAGTCAATCAATCAGAATCCCTGGAAGGGACCGTGGAGGTCTTCTAGTCCAACTCCTTGCTCACATAGGAGACCCTATACAATTTCAGACTGGTGGCTGTCTAGTCTCTTCTTAAAAACCTCCAGCGATGAAGCACCCACAACTTCTGAAGACAAGCTGTTGCACTGGTTAATTGTCCTCACTGTTGTGAAGTTTCTCTTTGATTAGTTTCCAACCATTGTTTCTTGTCTTGTCTTCTGGTGCTTTGGAAAATAAGTTGACCCCCTCTTTTTTGTGGCAGCCCCTCAAATACTGGAATACTGCTATCGTGTCACCCCTAGCCCATCTTTTCTCTAGACTTTTTCTTCTTGTGCCATATCCATCATCGGACACTGGCGATCATGTTGGTGATCCTATTTTTATCAACAGCTGCAGGAAAAACTGCTGAGTTTTGTCCAAACCAGTCTCTTAGATTTTGAAGCCATGATGTTCTTCTTCTGCCTGGACCTCATTTGCCTTTAATCTTTCCTTGGAAGATTAAGTGAAGTGTGCAGTATTTTTCTGGGTGTCGCATCAAATGTCCAAAATATTCTAACTTTCGCTTTTTTATGGTTTTGATGATTTCCTTTGGCTTTCCCAGGCAGAAAATAAGTTGACCCCCCCTTCTTTCTGGCAGCCCCTCAAATACTGGAATGTTGCTATCATGTCACCCACTAGCCCTTCTTTTCTCTAGATTGGTCATACCCAGTTCCTGCCACCGTTCTTCATATGTTTTGGATTCATACGATGGGATTGATCCATCTGGAGGACATCAGGTTAGGGAAGGCAATCCAAAGGGATCGTCTTGCCCATCTTGGGGTGGGTTGTTTTGCTTGGTGGGCCTCTTTGTTTACTCCCATTAGACCAGTCAGATGGAGGAACTGTTTGAACGAGTACACCACAAGCTTCCCACCCAACAGCTATCTGTGGCCCCAGAGCAAACAAACACTGAATTTCAGAGAAAGACACTTGGATAAGATCCCCTGGTGTGAAAGAGACACAAACATTGCTGGCTGGAGAGGAGCCTTCACTCCCCTTATCTGCCTTGTCCACTGAAGACAAATCAGCTTGCCTTTGTTGATGAAGGAATGAAGAAACTCCTTTCTTTAATCTTCCCAAAACAGATTATATCAGCCCTACTTGAGTTTCTTCTTGTGCAGGCTTAGAGATATTTTTTTCCTTACATCAAGGAAAGATCCCTTTATTTCTAAGATTGCCGATTTTCTGAATGGGAGTAAGGAGAGTTCACCCAAAAAGGCATTATTATTATTATTATTGTCATCTCTTTTATTAATTAAACATAAAACGCAGTCAACTGAACATTTAAAAATGTATCACAAATACCATTGATTGGTGCTGCTGGTTGATATGGGTTGCTGACAACATACTAGGTATCAACCTATTATTATTATCTTTTATTCATTAAACATGAAACTCAGTCAACTGAATATTTAAAAATGTATCACAAATACCAGTGATTGGTGCTAATGGTTGATGTAGCTTGCTGCCAGCATCCTAGGTATCAACCAGTATCTTCTTAAAATAAACAATGGTCCGAGTAGAGCAGTTTTTTGCAGTTCCGCTGGTGTTATAGCAGGAAGTTGCAATTTCTTGATGTGTTTTGTAAATTATTGGACATGGTACCAAGTGCCCTGATGACAATGGATATCACTGTTACATGTTTCATCCATAATCGTGTAGTTTCGATGGCCAGGTCGCGATTATGGATGAAGATGATTATTATATACTTTACTCATTAAACATGAAACTCAGTCAACTGAACATTAAAAAATACATCACAAATACTACTACTACTACTACTACTACTACTACTACTATTATTATTATTATTATTATTATTGGAACGACACACTGGTTGGAATTGAAGACTATCGGAGTAAAAACTAGAGAACCTAATAAGTCTAAAAACATATGGAGAGATTACTCCTGAGTAAGTTGCCGTATGTGTAACACTGTGAATTACTGTGTTATTATTGAGGCTTTGGAAAACATGGCACCTTATACAATCAGTCACTCAAAGTTTTATATAGGAAGTCAATGCTGAACATTGGAATTGCAAGAAGGAGCAAGAGAAGCAATAACTAGCAAAGGAGTGGCGGGAAGAATGAATGAATAAATGAATGAATGAACAAACATATATTTTCCAACTATTTTTGTTTTTGATCCAGTCGAGAATGAGAACCAGACTGATAATGTTAGTGATTGAAATCAGGAGTGCCATATTTTTTTGTAATGTAACCAACTACTTTCTTATTTGTTGGTATTACCGTTCAGCAATTTAATGCAATCAATATGTTTACCAAGAGTCTCTTCCTACACATTTTCAACTCTCTGGTTAGGATCTCAAATATTTATGGATTTGGGATGTATTTTGGAGTTCTGAATCAAATCTGTTGACTCTTTCCCAAAATGGCTTAAAGATGGGGCTTTCCAGATCAGAGTATGGCTTTCATGGACAATATAACAGAACTTATTGATCTCTTTCCTGATGTTCTCTGATGCTTCTGTTTACTTTGATGTTTCTTCTGGAACAAGTGCACTCTTCTGAAGAACAGCTAGCCTTCATTTTTGTTTCTTTGGAGATATAAGTGGGCACATTGGCTCACCGAACAGCTGCAGTTCTGAGTCTTCAAGCACCAGCTGAATTCATTGCTCAACACTTGTTATCTATCTCCAAAAGGAACAATCAATGTTCCTGGTGGCAAAAATAAAATCAAACAAATCCCCCCTCTCTAATCACTGGGCAGAAGATTCTAACCTAAAAGGGAGACATTGAAAAAATAGAGATCCAATCCATTCAAGCTACATACAAAGTGCTTACGATTAGATTTGCACCTTCTAAGAACATCTTTACAATGAGGTCCCATTGGATCTTCTCAACACCCCTATGAAATAGGTCACACTGTGATCTTTATTGATTTATTTACCCACTCATCTATCTTGTTTTTTAACTATAATTATTGCCAGAAGCATTCACAAAAAACTGGTCAAGGATGCATCAACATAGTCCAGCTTTCCTCAGTTTGTGATTCTCTGGAGTTTTTGGACTACAAAGCCAATGACTGCCACAAAGAAAAGGGAGTCAACCTGTCTTCTAAAGTCCTAAAGGTGCTTTTTTTTTTCAGGAGGCAACTGGACTTTCTTGTTTTTTCTTTGAAGAGATTTCACTTCTTATTCAAGAAGCTTCTTCAGCCCTGACAGGATAGTGGGGGAATGGAAGGATTTATATTCCTTGCAGACAGCTGGTCATTTGCATCCTTTTTGGGGGATTGTTGAAGCACTTGGAGGTTTATCTGTGTCCTCAGGGTCAGCTAAATAGTGCTCCTGGTTCCTATAGGCTGCAATTTTTCCTTTGAAAATCCATTCCAACTTCCCACAGCATTCAAAGGGTGTTGATCCCAAATTGTGTAGCGAAAAGTCTGTAGAGATTCTCAGTCATTCAAAGAGTGCCTCCTGAAAAAAAGCACCTTTGGGATAACCATGACCTGGATGACTGAGAATCTCTACAGACTGTCTTTCAAAGCACCTGAGGACAGGACAAGAAGCAGTGGGTGGAAACTAATCCAGGACAGAAGCAACCTAGAGCTAAGGAGAAATTTCCTGACATCACTGGAGGTTTTTAAGAAGAGAATGGACAGCAAACTTGTCTGGAATGGTATAGGGTCTCCTGCTTGAACAAGGGGTTGGACTAGAAACCTCCAGGGTCTCCTCCAAGTCTGTTATTCTGAAATCTTCTGCAGCAAATGGATGCTGTCTGAGAATGAAAATCAGCTGGAATCTAGATAAGGAACTGTTCTACACACACACACACACACACACACACACACACACATCACCACGATCTCCTCCTTTTCTAGGAATCATTAAGAAAAAAGACTCGGAGAAAGTCCTGTGGTTACCAACGGAAAGAAACAAGTTCCTTCCAATCAGGCAGCACACCTTGTCCATTGTGGTAAGAATTACTGTAATAGGCTTATCCAAGACATTCAGTAACCACATATTTACACATAGCAGTTTTGTGAATGAAAAGTTACAAAGAGCTTTCGGGTAGCAATTTTTCAAAGTCATCATTGGGAAGATGTTTTCCTTGCTGGTGTGTACAATTTTTATGGGAAGTTCTGTAGCTATTGAGACAGACAAGCAAAACAAGGAGGGGAAAAAAAATCTTAATAAAAGACTTGTCAATGTTACGTGTTGCAATGTTGTTTAGTAATGACTTTATAAATTGCACTTGGGAAAAAAATACTCCTTTGGGAAAACTATTTATATAAAGGTTCTTGGAAGCGGATTCAAAAGTACTTCTAATGTACTCCAGATTTAATTATTCATTATTTTAAAATAAATGGATCCATGTCCCCTTGCCAGTTATCTTCTGCAGAGTAATTTACAATAAGATAACACAATGAACCCATTTGGGAAATGCATAGAGTAGTTTACAAACTTGGACCCAGTGATAAACACAGTAAAAAAAACAACACACCCCAAAAAAACACGCAATGTAACTGAACCTACTGGAAAGTAATCTGATGCATATTTTCTAAATTGCAACCCATTATTTGCATTTATCCAGTGAACTAAAGCCCTATGTATGAATCTCTCCCTCACCCCCAATAATATTTATTTATTTATTTATTATTTCAATTTATATACCACCCCATTCCGAAGACTCGGGGCGGTTCACAACTGTAATTCAAAATGACTTAGATAAAAATTATTTAAAAATTTTTAAAACCCCGTTTAAAATCAATTAAAAGAACTTTAAAAACCCCTCAGTCAGGAAAGGCTTGTCGGAAGAGTAGGGTCTTCAGCTCCCGGCGAAAGG
>JANHFL010006074.1:224200-246356 GCA_032468155.1 Oxyrhabdium leporinum
AGAAAGAAAGAAAGAAAGAAAGAAAGAAAGAAAGAAAGAAAGAAAGAAAGAAAGAAAGAAAGAAAGAAAGAAACTATGAACCCAAGAGGAGGAAACTCCTGGGTCTGGTCACCAAAAGGAGCCGACCAGAATCTTGCTCACCACATGATACTGTTGTATGTTGTGACGCTGCAGGAGTAAATCACCATGTTCACAGGGGCTTTACCTGTGGCCAAAATTGCATAGCTACAACCCCAAATGTTTGGTGCTGAGTCTTATCCAAAAGAAATGTCCGTTTTCCCATTTACAGCGAGTTCAGTGCTAAGCTATTCATGGTAGAGGAACTCAAGAGTTGTGACCTTGAAAAAGTGAATGTTCTGCCAGATGTGGTTTCCAGCTGTTGCTACTTCTGCCATTTAAACTTCGAAAGAAATGCTTTAAAATCTTCGTTGTAGCTTTGTCTTTGTCTTGTGGTAAACTTTTGATATCTGATACCTCAGAAACAGAATAACTGGATAAGGAACAACAGATTGGAGGTCTTCTCGTCCAACTCTCTCCTCAGGCAGGAGACCTTACACAATTCCAGACAAATGGTTGTCCAAGCTTTTCTAAAAAAGCCTCCAGTGATGGAGCACCCACAACTTTTGACAGCAAGCCATTCCACTGGTTGATTGTCCTCACTGTCAGGAAATTTCTCCTTACTTCTAGGTTGCTTCTCTCCTCGATTGGTTTCCACCCATTGCCCTGCCTTCAATTATTCTATATTCTTAATTATTCTGTATTCTAATTTCACGGCTTTATAGTCATTCTATTGTGTTTCATGACATTTCTATGTTATGACCTGTGATTACACCAATAATCGTATTTTACTGATTTACCTAAAAGGAAGTTCAGAATTAAGAGGTCAGCCTCTGATATGTTTTTTCGTTGATTGGGGGAAAACATGGAATCTTTCAAAAGTAAATCAGGAAGGAGCAAAGCAAAGGAAGTTGATGGTACATTACAAGAGATTGCGGAAGATTGAAGGCAAAAAAAAAACTCCAGACAGACACCTGAATACAGATAACTTGTATTCCAAAGCAGGATGGTATAAACTGAAACCCACCGGTTTTGTTATAATAGCCTCAAAAATGCATATCTACATTGACAAAATCCAGAATGCAGAATTCTGTACCTTTCAACATGCATTTCCTATATCCCAACACATTTTTCTGCATTCATACATACTTGATAACAAGATTAGAAAAGATTCTTCCCCCTAAACTTCTCTTTTCTTTCAATTTCACTGTTCTAGACAGCTTGGTACACTGCCCATTATTTTTACAAGACTTGGGTTCATTTTAAATCCTAATATCTTCTTTTTTTTTTTTCAAAAAGAAAGAGAAAAGGGGAATGTAATTAAAATAAAAACAGCCAGGGGTTTGGGGGATTAATGGTGATATATTGTTCCAGATATTTAATATTAACATTTTCATTTGATTAGGTTATTAACTAATTAGGGGCTAGCTGTATGCCTTGAGGTAGAGGATGCCATGGAGACAGAAAATGTGGGGTTTTTTTGCATACCATAGTCCACTGTGTCTCTTCAGCTTTCTTTCCAATTGAATCCACCAGCAAAAGATGCTGTCAAAGGCTGATATTGAACAGCACAAGAAATGTGATTAAAATCAGCTATGAAAATATCTGACTAGCCATTCTCACAATGTCCACATAAGAAATCCAAGCGTAATTATGAGAAATTCTTTTCTGTCTGAGTCGGACTTTCTATCATGTCCTGTGCATTAAAGGGTGTTATAATCTTTTCACAAGCTGAAAAGACTTGCTCGGTATGAAAATTCCATTTAAAGAAAGTGGGGGTGGGTGGGAGACATTAAAAGGTCTCTAAATATAGCTCTCCTGTTTCTGTTAATATTTATACCTGCCTTTGCTCAAGTTACAAGTTTTAGGAGACTGATTTGCAAATGTGTTTAATGACACATCCTTTTCTCGCTCAAAATTCTGATCACCTTGCCCTTGGGGTGGTAATCTATTGCCCAAAATATTATTGGTTCTACCATTCTTCATTTTCAGAGCTCCATTTAACTGTGTAATAGCTTAAGGAACAAGTCTCTGCACATACCCGGGCAGACTCACAAACAGGCAAGAATTTCTTTTATTCCTGGAGGGTAATTGTGGTTCTAAATATATGTATTTCAGGATAGAAAAATAGGCACTGCATCCTTACTTAAGGAACTTTCCAAAACAATTCAAGCTTTATGGGAAATTTAATAGGAAGTAGGGTCAGTTTGTACCCAACCAACAGTTGTCTTCTAAAATAAGTGGACAGTGAATACAGAATAAAAGAATTGGAAGGGACCCTGAAGGTCTTCTAGTCCAACTCCCTACTTGAGGAGGAGACACTATACCATCCTAGACAACTGGCTGTCCAATCTGTTCTTCCAAACCTCCAGTGATGGAGCACCCATAACTTCTGGATGCAAGCCATTTCACTGATTAATTGTTCTCACCGACAGGAAATTTCTCCTTCATTTTAGGTTGGATCTCTCTTTGATAAGCTTCCATCCATTACTTCTTGTTCTGCCCTGAGATGTTTTTGGAGCATATCTTGACCCCGTTTCTCTGTGACAGCCCCCAATTATGGGAAGACTCCTATCATATCACCCTAGTCCTTCTCTTCATTAGATTATACATACCCCAATTCTTGCAGCCGTTCATTGTATGGTTTAGCTTCCGGACCCTTAATGATCTTTACTGCTCTTCTCTGCACTCTTTCTAGAACCATTTTTTTTTTCATTCCAGATCATCTACAGCAAGGCCTTCCGTGTTTAGGACTGAATGCAAGCATGTGCAAATGAGAAGGATTGGATTTTCCAAGAAGCTTGACTAGTAACAAAACACCACAAAATCCTGAAAAGGGAGCAAAAATCGGTCGCCAGACAAAATTGCAATGTTACCCTAATGTGGCTTCAACCAAGAAATAATGGGTAATACGATATCTGGCTCTCTGTTTCTGTTCTAAATGGCAATATTCCCCACCACCCTTCAATCAAAGTCAGTGGAACGTGAATACAAAGGAGAGAAGCACACAACGTAATTATATGGGAAAGAGAGGAGACAGGCATAAAGATAAGCTTTGACATCCAAGCACAATATTTTAAAGACCATCAACACGAAACCGTTCAGCAATCACCTATTGCAGACCCGAGAAATGGCACTCTGAAGAATAGAAACTGGGTAGATTGTAAATGTCTTCATTTGTCCCCAATGTTCATTTGTTCACTGTTCTCCCAGACATTATATTGGGAGACGATAGATTTCTCGCAGGATAAAGGAAGGCTCAGAAATTTGGAGTTTAACTTTGGTTCACACATACATGTCAACGTTGTGTCATTTCCCTCCCCACCCCCACCCCCGGTATCACTGGATTACTAAAATATTTTATTCACTAAGTTACACATATTTCATCTTCAACTCTACAGGCAGTCTTTGACTTACAAGAGTTTGTTGGGTGACCATTCAAAGTTACAACGGCACTGAAAAAAGGGACCGATGGCTGTTTTTCCACACTTATGACCGTTGCAGCATCCCCATGATTGCGTGATCAAAATTCTGATGCTTGGCAACTGCTTCACATTTATGACGGTAGTAGTGTCCTGGTGTCATATAATCCATTTTTGTGATCTTCTGACAAGGAAGGTCGGATTCACTTAACAACCAGATTCACTTAACAACCATGTTCCTAACTTAACAACTGCAGTGATTCACTTAACAGCTGGGGCAAGGAAGGTGGTAAAATGGGCCAAAACTCACTTCGCAAATGCCTCACTCACCAACAGAAATTTTGGGCTCAATTGTGGTCGTACATTGAGGACTATCTGTAATAATTTATTGCTGATTTGAGTAAGATACCACAGGCTGAAAGCTGTAAATGATAGCTTTGCGTTGGCACATTGTTACAGGATAGAGACAATGGGTGATTTTTGTCTCAGGGGCACCCTACTTTACGAAGTAGTCCTCGACATTACCACAACTGGGACCAGAACTTCTGTTGCTAAACAAGATGGTTGTTAAGGGAGTCACATCCAACTTCGTGATGGTTAAACAAATCAGCTTGCCTTCAGAAATTGTGGGAGCTTCATCCCTGGAAGCTTTCAAGAAGAGATTGGACTGCCATTTGTCAGAAATGGTGTAGGGTCTCCTGTTTGGGTGGGGGGTTGGACTTAGATGACCTACGAAGTCCCTTCCAACTCTGTTACTCTGTAATCTGTTATCTCCCTTTGAGAAATCAGGGCTAGATATCCCTTTGGAGCCAGAGGCAAAAAAAAATGTGCTTTCAATTCTCAGGAACTTCATCAACCAAACATATTTTTTTCTAGGAAGAAATTGCTTTATGACCGCCAGGGCTGATGTAGTGGTTACGGTTCTAAGGTCCAGGAGAAACCAGGACACTGTGACTTCTAGTCCTCCATTGGGCATGAAGCCATCTGGGTGACTTTGGACTAGTTCACTCTGAGTACACTTGGAAGAGTGGTTACCACGCGATAGAAAAGATGTTGAAGAGAGTGCAGAAAAGAGCAACAAAGATTGATTAGGATGGAAGCTGGACTCTGAAATATGTGAAGAAAAGTTGCAGGAACTAGGTATGTCTAGTCTCGTAAAAAAATAAGGACTAGGGGAAACATGATAGCATTGTTCCAGTATTGGAGGGGATGCCACAAAGAAGATGGGAGTCAAGCTATTCTCCAAAGCACCTGAGGGCAGGACAAGGAGCAATGGGTGGAAACGAATCAAGGAGAGACGCAACCTGGAACTAAGGAGAAATTTCCTGACAGTGAGAACAATTAATCAGTGGAACAACTTGCCTTCAGAAGTTGTAAATGCTCCAACACTGGAAGTTTTTAAGAAGAGATTGGATAACCGTTTGTCTGAAGTGGTGTAGGGTATCCTGCCTAAACAGGGGCTCTGTCGTTCCTCATGTCCACTGCTTGCCCTCTCTCAGTCATCCTGCCCTGCCCCCCCCAAATCCTCCCTGCTAACAATCCATCTTGAGGGGCCCTGGGCTGCCTCGACTTTCTCCTCCCCACATTCCTCCGAAGCCAACGAAGCCGTCCCCTCAATCTCTGTCGGGCTCCAATTCTGGCTCGTCCTCCTCCGCAGATTCAGGCTCCGACGGGTGCAGGACAGAAACTTTTACCTTTTTACAATGTTTACACTCACCGTTCCTAAAGTTCTCTCGCGTATCTCCCAGCAAAACTGAGATACAGAATCCAGAAGGTGACCCTGCCATGAAAGAGGCAGGAAGAGGCAGGTAAGGATGTTCTTGATCTCAACAATTGAGAGATCCTATCCACATTCTTTTTGATTTTCTTCAGTTACCCAGCCATTTTCCCTGTTAAGATGCAAGAAATACAGCCACTTTGTTTTCGTTAATCATTCCGTTGCAGCTTGGCTTATTGAAGTATAATAGAGACAGATTAGAGTCCATGCTGCACGGGGTGTCTGAGATTCTTAATTATACGAGAAACTGCTTCTTAATTTAATTTTATTTGATTCTTTAGGAATCTTGCTAATTCAATCTGCTTTAGCTCTGTCTCACACAGATGTGCCGTCTGGCTGATGTCAAATTTCCACCAAAGCTTCCCACACGAAATGCTCCCTTCCCCCGCACACACACACACACACACACACACACACCATCTGGAGGGTTTCCCAGTGGGGAAAAATGTGCTATTTTGCAGTGATGAGATAAATTAATCCAAATCAAAACCTTAGCGGGTACAATTTTGAAAAGAAAATGAAGACAAACTAGGCACAGACCTACAGCTTATCTCTCTGTTGTGGTCCTACCTCTCAAGGGGGAGGGGGAGCTTTGCCCCATCCAAATTAGCGACATGCACATTATTTATACTTCCAGGTTTTCTAACGCAGATTTCCACTCTCATAGGTTTCTGTCCAGAATTATGTCTAGGTATTTATCTTCCTGGAGACATATGCTCATTCCAGACATAAGCACACTGGCCTCTTTCATGGAAGCAAAGAGTTTTACCAATTATACAATATATGATGTGGCTATGCCTCTTAGCTCTTCGGTCTAAACAGCAAGAATCCCACACGATTCCAGCAGGACGGCTCTCTCCTGAAGTTGCTTCTACTTTGCACAACTTCCTTGAATGACCAAGTGTCCTTCAAGAGGCTTCATCCTATGTACTGGCAGTTCTCGACTTACAACAGTTTGTTTAGTGACGGTTTGAGCTGGTTACATCGGCACTGAAAAAAAATATGACCCGTGACCATTTTGCCAACTTACAACCGTTGCAGCATCCCCATGGTCACGTGATCAAAATTCAGATGCTCGACACTGACTCATATTTATGATGGTTGCAGTGTCCCGGGGTCATGTGTGATCCCCTTTTGCGACCTTCTGACAAGCAAAGTCAAAGGGGAAGCCAGATTCACTTAACAACCATGTAACTAACTTAAACCGCAGTGATTCACTTAACTGTGGCAAGAAAGTTTGTAAAATTAACTTAATGCGTTACCACTACAAATATTATTTGGTCGATAGAATGCAATCAATAAAGGAAAATATTTGTAGCTCAGGGGTTCTTGTCCTGTGGGGTCCCTGGTGCTCTCTGAGCTTGGTTGTTTTCTTGCAGATGTTTCATTACTCAAATGAAGTAATATCATCAGTGCTCGTCCTGATGATGTTATCTATTTTGGGTCATGAAATGTCTGCAAGCTCAAAGAGTCCCAAGGACCTCTCACATTGCTATCAACAAAATACCCTACGAAAGAGCTGTGTAGAAAGTGGGAAACCAGCAGTAAATCAGCAGCTCTATATCTGAAGCAATGAGATCTCAAGCTGTAGGATTTCAAGAGATCAGAAGCTGAAGAAGTCACTGACCTGACACAGCGAGGTCCAAACTCAGGCTAAGAGGTTCTCAGGATGCATGACAGAATCGGTTGTAGTTGTATCGATGATGTGATTTATTTTACCTCTTACGTACAGAACGGACAAACTGATCACGAAGGAAAATTTAACTTTCTGGTAATAGCTGCCACAAAGAAGAGGGAGCCAACTTATTCTCCAAAGCACCAGAACACAGGACAAGAAGCAATAGATGGAAACTAATCGAGGAGAGAAGCAACCTAGAACTAAGGAGGAATTTCCTGACAGCGAGAACAATCAATCAGTGAAACGACTTGCCTCCAGAAGTTGTAAATGCTCCAACACTGGAAGTTTTAAAGAAGAGATTGGACAACCATTTGTCTGAAATGCTATAGGGTGTCCTGCCTGAGCAGGGGGTTGGACTAGAAGACCTCCAAGATCCCTTCTGTCAGAGTTTGCAGACAATGAAATAATTATGCAGGATTCAGCTACATAAGAAACTTCTTGATATACAATTCCATACAGCAGAAATCAGCATACAAAACCAGGAACACAGAAGCAATATTCATTCGAAGCAAGTCATTACAGAGTGGAGAGTTACAGAGGCAAGAGTTACAGAGGGCAAAGATCCAAGGACAAACCAACTCTTCTATACAGTTCAGCAAGTCTAAGCCACGCCCAGACTCCAAACTGTCTCTATATGGCCCGATATATGCAAATACTACGTTTCTGTGTTCAAACAGTCCCCACTGGCTGACCTGTTGCCATGTCTATTCCAGCTCATAATTACTTATATAATGACACCTTCCAACTCTGTTATTCTATTCTAACCAAGCGTTTAGTAGTTTCTATCCATTGCTTTTAGTCTTGCCTTCAGGAGTATTGCTTATGCTTTTAGATGACCTCTCACAGAGGACAGAACTGGGATGGTGCCTCCATCTTTGCCTTACTGAACTTTTCAATGTCCTTCAATGCCATCAACCATCGGCTCAGAGGATTGGCGACGGGTGACATGATGTTATGCTAGTCTTGCCTGCATCTTGCCTTGCCTTCAAGGGTGATTCTAGTCAGTGATGATTGAATGGGAGGAGAGGTCCTTGGCACCCTACCCTACTATGTTGGATGCGTCATGGTTTGGTGGTTTCTCCTCTTCTTTTTAATACATGAAACTGCTGGTGAGCTTATCCATCACCATGGGATGAGGTATCATCACTGTGTGGATCATCAAGATGTATCTGCACTCAGCAAGTTATCTGATGCTCTGAATGGTCTATTCTGGTTCTTGGTGGCTGTGAAGACCTGGATGGGGAACAATAGGCTCCAGCTCATCCCTAGCAAGACTGAGTGGCTTTGGATATTTCTAGGATTATATTTGTAGGATTATGACATTTTTGATGCTGGATGGGGTGGTATTTTCCCAGACAGATCCTAAGTGCAATCCTTCAATAAATGGGTGGCAGTCATGGGTAGGAGGCCCTTTGCACAGGTTTGTCTGATGTACCATTTCTGGATCAGAGCCGTAGTGGTGCAGTGGTTAGAATGCAGTATTACAGGCCAATTCTGCTAACTGCCAGCAGTTTGATCCTGACCAGTTCAGGTTGACTCAGCCTTCCATCCTTTTTAGGTTGGTAAAAGGAGGACCCAGATTGTTGGGGGGGGCAATATGCTGACTCTGTAAACCGCTTAGAGAGGGATGCAAAGTACTGTGAAGTGGTATATAAGTCTAAGTGCTAGTGCTATTGCTATCAGCAGGCCCTGTTTGCAGTCACTTATGTTCTAGTTACCTCCAGATTTGACTATCGTAATGCGCTGTACAAGGGACTGCCCTTGAAGACTATCCAAAAAGGTTCAGTTGGTACGGAAAGCTGCTCTTCTAGAATAGGCCATGTTATATGTCTGCTCTGCAAACTGCATTGGTCACCAGTTTGCTTCCAGGTCTAGTCCAAGATGCTAGTTTTAACCTTTAAAGCACTGGGCTAACCAAAGGGCCACCTGTTATCACCCCACCTCAGTAGAACATGCATGCAACGTTCATTGAAATTCAGCCAATCCCAAGGGACGTTTTGCAGTTTAAAACTGTCCTTATGAAATGTATGTTTCCAAAGTGCGTGCTTTGAGATATTGCTTCCTTGAAATTGGACTGAAACACAAATACAATGAAGGAAAACAGGCTTCTGGAGTTGGGTGCGAGTGATCCATATGTCCTGGGTGCGTGTATTTCCAGATTGAGTGGTCCTCAGTCATTTCTGCTAGTAAATACCCACGAGTGCTGCCTTGAGCTTTTCCACTCTTCTTTTTTAAACTGCACTGTGGTTTCTTAGGGAACGCAACTAATCATTGCTCGTTCAGTCCTCTTTGGCTCCAAGAAGGATGTGTGCTTAGATCAAACTGACCACGTGGCTAATGAAATAGAGGCTGTTTGGGGAAAGTCTGAATTCTTAGCTTCAAGTCAGGGCAGCCTGACTTCAGAAGTGGGTTGAGCCATAAAAGCAGGAGAAAGAAAGAATCTTCCACTGGAAGGAAAAGTTGAAGAAACAAGAAAATAGGAAGATGTACTTTCTCTGATCGTTGGAGCACAATTGTTGGCCTGGGTGTTACACAGGTTATCCTCGACTTACAACCACAGCTGAGTCCCAAATTTCTGTTGCTAAGTAAGACATTTGTTCAGTGAATGTTGCCCCGTTTTACGACCTTCCTTGCCACCGTTGTTGAATGAATCGCTGCGGTTGTTAAGTTAGCAACACGGTTGTTAAGTGAGTCCGGCTTCCCCATTGACTTTGCAACCTTCTGACGTTGGCTTGTCAGAAGGTTGCAAAGGGTGATCCTGTGATCCCAGCCCGCAAGCAGTAGTAATAAATATGAGTAATGTTAACCCACCCGTTGGGGTGAAAAGCAACAGATATAGTGGGATGGATGGATGGATGATACATAGGCAGGCAGGCAGATAGATAGATGGTGGATGCTCATTTTATTATTCTGATTTCCTGTATGTTTTATTTATGTCAGGGAAATCTACACATGCTAGACACAAACACAGTCCTGACAGCTTAGAACAGGGGTGTCAAACTGGGGGCCCATGGGCCTGATGAGTCACGTGCAGGCCACGCCCACCCCATCTCCGCGAAGGGGAAAAAAACATTGTGAAACATCACATGGCGGCAATGACAGCAATGGCGGCTCGAGTTTGACACCCGTGGCTTAGATTGCTAGCTCATTCTGTGCAGTACTTGTGTGCCTACCTCTGGTACGCCATGGGGAGCAAACTAGCAATACACCAATTAACCAGCAGCACTTGGGGTTGCTGGCTCTTCCCGGTTCCCTCCACCTGTCTCACCTTAGCTTGCCTCCTGTTATGTCATGATGCATCGCATCTGGCTTGGCCGGCTCCTGCTCTCTGCACACACGAACGCAGCTAAGTTTTTCCCACCAAAGTGGTACCCATTCATGTACCAGCAATATTGCCTGCTTTTGAACTGCTGGGTGGGGAGGAGCTAGGGATCGAGTGATGGGAACTCCCTCCATTTCATGGAGCTGGGCTCGAACTGCTGGAGGGCAAACGTTTCTGGCTGGCAATTCCCACGTCATTAAGCCACTGCACCACAGTATTCTGTTCTGATTTCCTGCATTTGACCCTTCAGACTACATTTTGCAGGAGAGGGAGATTCCACGTGCCTGAATTTTTATGCATGCCTCTTGGAAAGATAGTTTGGGAGGGATTTTGTTCTTTAGAATGTTGGCAAGAGATTGCAGGCAAGACTTATTTTCCAGATAGAAGCTCTACCCCTTTTGCTCCTTCCTGGTACACAAAATGCATTTCCAGTATTCTTTGAGATGTGCAGGTGGGGAGGGGAAAAAGAGGAGTTGGGCGGGCACTGTGAAAATACTGTCTGACTTTCAAGAAGACCATTAATTGATACCACATCTTGCTGGAACTCTCATTTAAATGCCAGTTAAATGCTAAAGCTTTCTTAGACACATTAATAAAGAGGGCAATTAAGCATGTCTGTTTCAAGAGTCTTGATAAATTAATAAATCTTGGTTTAATTAACAGGGCAGGACACTTAGATTTATCTCTCATGCCCCATAGTTAGTAAGTTCCAATAAAGGATCTTATCGCAGTTAATTTCGAGTAGTTCAAAATGTGCAACAATAGATAGCTGAAGGTATAAATTGAAAGAGGGAAGGGGAGCATATGAAAGCTTCTTTATTTTTATTTTTTTTTCAATTGGTTCAATGAATCAAAGCATCACAGGGCTGCAAACAGGAGCTGAAAGCTGTTTTGAACTTGCACCTTGATTAGTGAATTCATGCTCAGTGTCAGCGTTCCGAGTAACACACCCATCGAAAGCAGAACTCTGACGCAGGTAGATTCCTCAAAGAAGATGTTTATTGCATGCATCATATCGGCACAGCAGAGAAAACCAACTGTTCTGACCCAGCTCCCCAAACATGACAAATCCTCTGAAGTTAACTCAAAGATTCTTTTATTAGAAGCACCAGCAGCCCTGGCAAAAAGTTTCTCTCCCACCGCAGGCTAACAAGTTCGTCTGGCAGGGAGATGAATAGTTGTCTGCCACATCTATTTCATCTCACTGCCCGATGCCTTTTATCCCCAGAGCTAGGGTGGGGCTTTGCTAGTAGCGGTAGCCCTTCCCAAGGATCGGCCCACGGATTCTCACTGCTCTCCTCTCCTCTGCCTTTTGTGCATCCGCGTGTCAGGCACTGGACCCGGCTGTTCCTCCTCTTCCTCATCAGCCACCTCCAGACCTGGGGGCTGTTGACTCTCCATCTGAGTGCTGACGGATGTAGCCCAGATTCTGCCTCTGTCTCTCTGTCTGCCAGCTCCATTCCCTCTTCCCCTTCGGAGCTCCCAGATTACCCTGATGCTGACTCTGACTCCCACGCCTCCTCCTCCTCTGATTCAGCTGCTGGAGGGGCCAGTGGCTGACAGGCCACAACACCAATTCTAAAAGTTACCGAGGTTCTCACCTAGTTAAAAGAGTAAAAATCCCCACTCCCAGGTGTCACCAGTCACATTGTCCAATGAGTAAAGCTGTCAGGATCTTCTCCTCTTTCACCAGCCATCTGTTACAATGACCTTGGTTCCCACAGGAAAACTTTTTGTTTTGACTGTTAGGTGGGCTATCTACCTCCTCCTTCCCTCTCTCAGGCTTTGTGGCAACTATGAGGCAGCACAAGATGGCTTCAGCCCGGTTCGCTTCAGAGTTGACACTCAGGATATGACATGTTGGGAGGAAGAAGGCCTCTGCAAACCACAATTAGAAATGCTGCCTTTTCTTTGCAATACTTTCTCCAGAGTTGGTCCACCTGTTTATCTTCTGCTCATCAAGACTCAGTTGCTTGCTGCAAGATATTCCTCACAGCCTTGAGGGCATACAGGTAGTCCTTAACTTACTGTCTCAGGTGCAAGAAGTCAGGAGCCAGGATAGAGTTGAAAAGTACTACAAGTTATACTGTGCTGGAAGCACCGAAACACATCTGTGGTGAAAGGATTAAATCAGGGGTGTCAAACTTGATTTCATCGAGGGCCACATCAGGATTGTGTTTGACCTTGAGGTGGGGTGGGAGCTCCATGAAATGGAAGGAGTTCCCATCACTCGATCCCTAGCTCCTGCCCACCCAGCAGTTCAAAAGCAGGCAATATTGCTGGTACATGAATGGGTACCACTTTGGTGGAAAAAACTTAGCTGTGTTAAGTATTAGGTAGAATCCCCAATAAAAAAATATTTCAGGTTTAAAATCAATGCATTGTTTCCAAATGTGAATTTCAAACAATGGTTAAGTTTTGCGTATGCCTTAGTTTGAAAAATGTAAATCTAGTATATTCACATTTAAAGTAAACTTATTCCTCCACCATCTCTACTTCACACAAACAGGATTTCATAACCCATAATTCTGATATCTCGAATCTTCCTAAATTAAGGAGACATATTTATATTTTTTCTTGCTAGGATAACAAATTGAACTAAGAACTTCTTCTTTTTTTCCCCTGCATCTTTTCTACTTCCACTTTAGGAATATGACTTCAAGGACTACTTTGTTTAGACTGGTTTTTCATGATAGTAAGACAAATTGTGAAATGAATGGTTTTTGTTCAGGTTAATTTTAGCATTGAGTTCTATTATCTAAAAATAGCAGGAAAACTCAATTTTCAGTCTGACTTCTCTAGAGCTTGATGGCAGGCATATGGTGCTAGAGGACTTCAAATTGTTTTCTTTGTGGGACGTGTCAGAGATGGTTCAGGAATTCATGGCATCCTGACAACCATGTGGGTTATCCAAGGCGTGTAGGAGGACGCATAGTAGATCTGGTTTTTGTCTTGGAGTAGAAGCAATGCTGATCGGAGGTAGGGAGGCACGAACATCAGATGTTCATGTAGTATCTGGTGTCAACAAGCTCCATGGGGAAGATAGACCGATTGGATGGGTCCTCCCCAGATAATTGAAAGATCTGAAGCTTTGGTAACTGGTTCTCCTAAGTTGACCTCCGAAATATGAAAGCGACTATGGTTTCTGACAAGATTGTGCCTGACTAGCTTTTCCTTGTTCACCAATCCAAAGGACCTTCTTGGTATCCTTGCAGTCTGTGGGCAGATAAAGTGACAGACGTACCAGATTTACTTTAAATGGCAAAGGGTGAAGGAAAAGCTGGGTGAGGTTTCATTAGCCTCCATTTTGTTGCTCTTCTCTGCACACTTTCTAGAGCAGGGGTGTCAAAAATAAAGACCCATGAGCTGGAACTGCCCCATGAGGTGCTTAGATCAGGTCCATGGGGCCGCCCTGGATACAGCGAAGGACCGGTCCGTGGGGCCTCTGCCAGCAAAAACGGAGCTGATGAGGGCCGTGCTTTCGCTGGCAGACGGCTGCAGGAGGCCGCCAGAGCCGAAAGCGGAGCTCGCGAGCCCATTTTTGCTGGCAGAGCACTCGGGCCACCTCAGGCGCACCCGCCATGAGTAACATCAAGCTGGCCACGCCCACTCTGGCCCCCCCAAGGTCAAACACAGCTCTGATGCTACCCTCAATGAAATCGAGTTTGACACCCCTGTTTGAGAATCTCAGTATCTTTGTTGTATCATGATGACCAGAATTGGATGCAGTACTCGATTTACAACAGTTGCTTAGTGACATTTTCAAATTTACAACGGCACTGAAAAAAAGTGACTTATGACCATGATTGTGGCAGCATCCCCAAAATCATGTGATCAGAATTCATATGCCTGGCAACTGACTTATATTTATGACGGCTGCCGTGCCCCGTGGTCACATGATCACCTTTTACGACCGTCTGACAAGCAAAGCCAAGGGGGAATCCAGTTTCCCTGAGCCACTGTGTTGCTAACTTAACAACCACAGCGATTCACTTAGCAGTTGTGGCAAGAAAGGTTGTAAGATGGGGCAAAATTCACTTAGCAACAGAAATCTTGGGCTTAATTAACTCGAAGACTGGCCTGTATTCAAAATGTGGACTCACTAGTGCAGTATGGAGTGGTGCTATCACTTCTCATGATCTTGATGCTAACTGTCTGTTGATGCCGCCCATAACTTCATCATGCAAGTAACCTCTATGCTCTTAACATAAAAACAGAGTTGGAAGGATTTGGGAGGTCTTCTAGTCCAACCCCCTGCTCAGGCAGGAAATCCTATACCATTTCAGAAAAAAAATGCTGTCCAATAATTTCTTAAAAACTTCCAGTGTTGTAGCACCCGCAACTTCTGGAGGCAAGTTGTTTCACAGATTAACTAAGGAAATGTCTCCTTAGTTCCAGGTTGCTTCTCTCCTCGATTAGCTTCCATCCGTTGCTTCTTTTTAAGAGTTTAGCAGTTTACCGGGTTGGAAGGGGTCTTGTAGGCCATCCAATCCAACCCCCTGCCCGAGTCCTGCCTTCAGCTGCTTTGGAGAATAGGTTGACCCCCATCTTCTTTGTGGCAACCCCTCAGATATTGGAACACTGCTATCATGTCTCTCCTTCTTTTCATTAAACTAGTCATATCCAATTTCTGCACCTGTTCTTCATATGTTTCAGCCTCCAGTCCCCTAATGATCTCTGTTGCTCTTCCCTGCACTTTTCCCAAAGTTTCAAAAACTTTTTTGTAATGCGGTGACCAAAACTGGATGCAGTATTCCATTACTAAGGCTTCATAAAGCGGTACTAATACCTCATGTGAATTTTGATTCACCAAATCTCCAAATTAAGCCTCACTTGGCTTAATAATGTTATAAATCTATCTAAAAGTCTTCGGAATGGGGTCTTCGGAATGGGGCGGTATATAAATGTAAAAAATAAAATAAAATAAAAATAAAACAGTGGCTGTAATCCCACTTTGGGGCAACAGCTTCCACAACAGCTTTATTCTGGGTGGGCTGTTTTTGGTTCTTGTTTTAAAAATGGTTCCATCCATTCTCTCCAGGAAAGGAATGGTTTTCATAGCAAAATGATTTGTAAAGAAGGAGATATCACCTTGTGCTGTTGCATTTGCTAGCAATTTTATGATGCTTTATTTTACAAGTGTAAACATAATTAAGACCATGCCTTGCTCTCAAGATAACACTGTAAAGAGGACTACATATTATTGTGCATTACAAATCATCAATCCAATAAAAAAACAACAACCTGCAGTTATAAGGGGGACCGGAGTGAAGAGAAAGGGAGAGAAAAATCTAAAGGGTGGTTAAGTTTTTATATATATATATCCAAAATAAGAAAGCCACAAACTTCTTCTGCAAAGAGCTAAAGAGAGTTTGTACTGAAAGCACACAGGGGTTTTGAGACAATGTTATTTAATGCATGGCACACTGATTCTTCTTCCTATCTTGGTTATCATTTGATTATTGGGTGCACTTTATGGGGCTGGCGTTTTAGAACCTTACACTAGTCCTTGATTTACAACCGTAATTCAGCCTGGAATTAAGGTTATAAGTCATTTGGGTTGTTAATTAGGTCACGGCGAGACTGCGCCCGAGACCTTTTTTTTTTTATAGCGGTGGTTAAAAAGATGCAGGAGTTGTAAAGCCAACCCATTGGTGCAGTGGGTATGTCTTGCTAAATCACAAGTAAATGCCAGTTTCCAGGAAAAAAAAATCCCAAAACATTGAATATTACAGTCTTGTGATCTTGGAATGCAGGCCAGTTGCCAAGCATCCAAAATGCAATCACATCATCATTGGGGGTGGTGACCATCAGAACTTGGAATCTGGGTAAGCGAGCAGGCGTAAGTCAAGGGCTACCTGTGTTATCTAAAGGACCTCCTTCTCTGTCATGCCCTTGTTGGAGCCTGAATCTGCAGAGGAGCTGGTGCCGACGGAGATCGAGGGGACAGCTTCATTGGCTTCAGAGGAATGTGGGGAGGAGCAGGATGAGGCAGTCCAGGGCCCTTCAGGATTGGGATGGCTTGTTAGCAGGGAGGAACGGGGGCAGGATGACGAAGAGAGGGCAAGCAGTGGACATGAGGAGCGATGGAGCTCAGGCGATGAGCAAGGACTGCCCCCTCCTGATCCCCGAGCACAGAGAGTGGAGAGAAGCTGGGAACAGCGCAGGCCGACCCGACGACTTGTGAAGAGAGCATCCCACCCTTCTTCACAAGGCACACCTGGGGATTGAAATTTAAGGAGACGCTGTGGAGAGGGGCATTTGTCGGGAACAAGTGCTGAATTGGTAGAGTTTGGTGTGCTGGTACAGACATTTGGAGTTTGCAGGATTGTTTGCTTCTTCCTTCCTTCGTGGACTCAGTGCCTCATTCCTGACTTTGTGGATTCGTTGTTTGTTCCTTGTTTCATGGACTTATTTCCCTGTTCCTTCGTTTTGCACGGTCTGGGCGCAGCCAGAGGGGAAATTTGAAGCATGAAAGGGAAGTTCGAACTCTCAGCTGGCTGTGTGACCTTTGTGGGTTGTTAGAACTTGGCTGATAATTTGGACCATCGGAGGCCCTTTGGAAGTGTTTCGCTTGCCAGAAGCTTATCCATGAACATGGGGCTAAGTCTTCTCCTTTGTGACTCCCAAGTTATGAAACCAGCTTCTTAAGGAAGAGCGTTTACCTGCTGCTTGCGTAGAATTTAAGAGGATGACAGAAAACCAAAACCACCATCTCTTTCGCCGAACTTTTAATGGCTAGCTGTTTTAGTGTGGCATTTGAAGGTTGATTTGTGGGGCTAGCACTGATGATGTTACCTAGTTGGGTAATTAAACATCTGTGAGAAAGCAGCCAAGCTCAGAGAGCACCAAGGACCCCCTGATTTCAGTCCTGAGGTGCAAATATTCTCCTTTATTGGAAGGTTGATGTTGATGGCATCCAATTTATCACATTTAATACTCTGCGTTTGGTTACTTTTGCAAGCTGCTCGGTGTAAACAGAAAGGCAGGGTGTATATTCAGTTAGGACAATAATAAATACATTTGTACATGATGAGTGATGGAGTTTGCAAGGAAGTGAAGGAAAATTGCTGTCTCAGCTGCGGGCTTCTACTGCTACACCTCCACCACCCAAGCTCCTATTCATTCTGTAGATGTTACTTTGATGGCAAATGGCTCTAGATCAGCGTATGTCAACCTCAGCCACTTTAAATTGTGTGGACTTCAACTCCCAGAATTCCCCAGCCAGCAATCTGGTCACAACTTAAGTGGTTCTGGAGCTCTGTCACCAAAATTTGAAAAGGCCTAATTTGACTCTAGAACATCTCTTTGTCCTATGCTTTTTTCCCTCTCTCTTCCTTTCCTGGGTCCTCATATCTTACAGTTCCTATTTCCTTAGACACCACAGCAGTTTTTCCATGATAACTGAAAAATTTATAGGGTCTTTTTTCTAGCTGGCTTTAAAAAAAAATCTAATCAAATATTGCCCAGAATTTCCACATCTACATTTACAACAAACACAAATATTCTCTGAAGGCAGAACTTAACATTCAATATTTTGGGGATAACCAGTTTAGAGAGCAAAGCATTTGCAAAGAATGCTATTATAGGTGTAAGAATCCTATAGACAAATCATGAATATCCCCATTGTATTCAAAGAAATAAATTTCAGATTAAGAGACTGTGACTGAGTTATATCACTGGATATTAGTGATGGGCATCTAGCCATGAATGAGCCGTAATAGTTTTGCTTTTTAGACACAGCCCATTTCTATGAAACATAAATTTTATTTTATTTTTCTAAGAAACATTTTGGCTCAGAAAAAGCCCTGCTATTGGCAGCAACAGCTGATATGACATTTCCAAAACTTATTTTTTTTTAAAGTGGACCAAACTCCTTTTAGAAAAGAGTCACATTAAATCTATCTTTCTATTCTGCCTGCAAGCTAATTTTCTTTTTCCTTTCCTTTCCTTTCCTTTCCTTTCCTTTCCTTTCCTTTCCTTTCCCTTCCTTCCCTTCCCTTCCCTTCCCTTCCCTTCCCTTTGTTCAAATCAATGTGGGAAAGAAATTTAAAATAAGGAGGAGGAGAGAAAAACAGTAATTTGAAGGTTTCCTCATATGTGGCTTTATCCAAATGATTCTGTGACTGAGAAAAGAAAAAAAGTAAGGGCCGCACTCAATTTTCTGGAAAAGTCTTCTAGTTGGGGGCAAAGGAATGACCAAATTGGATTTAAACAAACCAGCAAGTCCCTACTCATGCTATTATCTTGGACATCTACAGTACTATTTTACATTAAAAAGCTGTGATTACAGAAAATATTAAACTAATCTAAACTGAAGTTGGACAATCCGTGGTTCATGATGCTGAGAGAACTAGTCATTGGCTCATGCTGTTAGGTGAACTCATTCCATAAGGTTAGATCTTCCCCTGATTCATCCTTTAGGGCAGGGGTCTCCAACTTTGGCAACTTTAAGCCTCGTAGAATTCAGCTCCCAAAATCCCTTAGCCAGCCATTCCCCTTGCTGGCTAGGGAATTCTGGGAATTGAAGTCCACAAGTCTTAAAGTTGCAGAGGTTGGAGACCCCCTAATTTAGAGCAATAACCTGCTAGGTCAACACAGCAATGATGTCTTTGTTAACTTAATTTTGTTAACTGTCTTGCTGGAGGTTTGATTCTTTGTAGGAATACTGCTGAAAATATTATTTCAAATAGGGGACAAAAGGGAGAATGGAAAATTGAGGATAGGGAAGCACTCACTACTTTTTGGTATTTCTTGGTGCCATTTATTTCTCTTTCTATAGCTTCCCTATCTCCATCTTCTCCAGCTTCTATCTCTATATATGTCCTTTTACAGTTTTTCTCACTCTCTGTCTCTCTTTCAATAACTTCTCTATTTCTGTAACTTTCTGCCTCCATTTCCATCTCTTTCTACAGCCTCTTTCTCTCTCTCTCTTTCTCTCTCTCCCCCTCTCTCTCCAGCTTCTCTGTCTCTATCTCCATCTCCATTTGTTCCTACAGCTTCTCTCTCTGTGTCTACTTTCTTTGTCTCTGTCTCCATCAGTCTTGGTCTGTCTCTATTTATAGCTTTCTTTAGCATTTCTATCTATCTGTCTATAGCTTCTTCGTCTCTATCTGTCTTGATTTCTCTCTTGTCTCTATAGCTTTCTATCTTTGTTTCTTTCTAAAGCTTCTCTCTCTCTCTCTCTCTCTCCTGTCTTTGTCATCTCTATCTCTGTCATCTCTCTTAATCTCTCTATTTCTCTCTCTCTCTCTCTCTCTCATTTCTCTCTGTCTCTTTCTCTCTAATCTCTCTCTATCATCGATCCTTTAACAGTATATTAAAATGTTCCAGGGATGTAATTAGGTCAGCTGTTTAACTGATACATTGGTCAGAATAACAGAATAGCAGAATTGGAAGGGACCTTGGAGGTCTTCTAGTCCAACCCCTTGCTCAAGCAGGAGACCCAATACTATTTCAGACCAATGGCTGTCCAGACTCTTGTTAAAAGTCTCCAGTGTCGAAGACACTTGGTCTGCTGTCTAATGTAAAAAGAGGGACAAATGGAAAATAACGAGCATGGCAACCATGATATGGGTAATACTATTGCTCCCAATTCCCTGCAAAGTTTCAATATGAGTTTCTGGAGTCGTTTAATTATATATCTTTGTAAAGCAGGGGCATCCACAAATCAGGCTCAAGCAATCAACATGGCGGTTTTGTGTGCAATCAAAGCCTTGCCCCCCTTTTAAGTCTGTTGCACATAACGTGTAGAAAGGGGGCAAAGCTTTAAATGCACAGTTATGACTGCCATCTTGCCATTTTTACCACCTCTGCAGATGTTCCTGCTGTAAATTATAAGAAATGGTGTTTCAATTGGTTTGTTTAATTGAATACCCTGGCTGAATATTTACCTTGTAAAGATCAGAATGTGTACTAAATTAAAACCTATCTAAATGTACCAATTTAAGAGCTTACAGTAAATGAATTACCAGTGCTTTTTTTTTTTTTTACTCCCCTTAATAAAAAGGCAAAAACATAGACGGTGATTTAAATTGCTCTGTTCCAATTTTGAATTAAAAAGTGCTGAATAAGATTTGCTAAGCTAATAACTTGATGGAATATTATTGCCAATGACAGTGGCTTATTTGTTACACAAACATTTACATAATTATTGCTATTTGCAAACTGCTGCAAAAATGAATTGTGTGTTGACTGCGGAGAATTCTTGCCCAAAATGTGACAATTGCTATTACTTTTTTTAAAAAGCATGTTTTATGATTATCATTAAAACCATTATTTAGTCTATACATACAAAGATCAGAATCCACTTTGTGATTGTCTTTGTGACAAAGCCAAAATTAACCTAGAAGAAGCAGGATAGGAAGAATACAAGTAGTCCTCAACACAATAGTTCACTTAATGACTGTTCGAAGTTACAACGGCATTAAAAATAGTGACTTATAACCATTTTTCACACTTATGGCCATTGCAGCCTCCCCATGGTCACGTGATTTGCATTCAGATGCCTGACAACTGTCTCACATTTATGACGGTTGCAGTATCCCGGGGTCATGTGATCCCCTTTTGCAAACTTCTGACAGGCTAAGTCAACGGGGAAACCAGATTCACTTAACAACCGTGTTACTAATTTAAAAATGATTCACTTAACAACAGTGACAAGAAAAGTTGTAAAATGGAGCCAAACTCACTTAACAAATTTCCTACTTGGCAACACAAATCTTGGGCTCAATTGTGGTCGTAAGTTGAGGGCTACCTGTATTGATGCTTTTGAAATTTGGTGTTAGAAAAGACTTCTGAGAAGACCATGGACAGCCAAGACAAGCAATGGATCATCCAATAAATATATCCAGAATATATCACTCAAAGCACAACTATCCTATTTTGAATAACATTTTTGAATAACAGAGTTGGAAGGGATCTAGTTCAACCCCCTGCTCAAGCAGGAAACTTTATACCATTCTGGAGATATGGTTGCCAATCTCTTCTTAGTGATGAAGTACCCACAATTTCTGGAGGCAATCTGTTCTACTGATTAATTGTTCTCACTGTCCGGAAATTTATCCTTAGGTGTAGGTTGTATCTCTCTTTGGTAAGTTTCCATCTGTTGCTTCTTGTCCTGCCTTCTGGTGCTCTAGAGAATAAGTCAGTGCCCTCTTCTTGGTGACATTCCCTTAGATATCAGATTATGTCATCCCAGTCCTTCTCGTCATTAGACCACACATACCTCGTTCCTGCAACTGTTCTTCATATGTTTTAACCTCCAGTTCCCTAATAATCTTTCATATATATAATTTTTATTTTATTTTTAATACAAGCAATCTTCCATTACATGGTGTGTCATCTGCGTACAAATATTTTTGCAATAATAATTAAAATTACAACTGTATTCTTTATATTAATATTTTCCACTTTTATTGCTAATACATATAATATAACATTCATTATAACAATCATCATCTTAACATTTCTAATTTAATTCACCTATTTTCAACCTTCGCTCCTTTTCTTTTATCTCTAATTTTCATATTTATTTTCTAGCCATCGGTAAAATAGTTCCCATATCATATAATATTCAATTTGTTCATTTTCTTTAATTGCAAGTGTTAATCTATTCATTTCTGCACATTCTAGTATTTTCCTGGTCGCATTTTCCTCTATAGGACCCTAATAATCTTTTTTGATCTTCTCTGCACTCTTTCTAGAATCTCAACATCTTTTTTATATTGTGGCAACCAAAATTGGACACAGTATTCTAAGTATGATTTTACCAAGGCAATTTAAACAGTATTAACACTTCACATGATTTTTTTTTTTTTTTTAATTCGATTTATATACCGCCCCTATTCCGCAGACTCGGGGCGGTTCACAACAAGTATAAAACATAAATATACAAAATT
>JANHFL010006075.1:14540-31404 GCA_032468155.1 Oxyrhabdium leporinum
GACATGTGATTTCCACCAGAATATTAAGAGATGCAAATGGTGTCAGTAGAGGAGTTGGATTTGCCAGGTAAAAAGCTGTTTTTCTTTATTAGCATGCTGAATGTATTTCCTTTTCTCTTTAGATTTATTTATTTGTGCATGGCAAGACTATATTTTCTATTGCTGAAAGGATTTGCAATCATACAACATGCAGAATAATTCAAGGAATTAAAGGAAGCTTATCTGAATGTATGGATACATCTTTTCTAGAAAATTGAAAAATCACTGCTTGAGAATAAAGTTAACTATTTAGTCATATAACAGTAAAATATCTGGGTGTAATTAAATAGCAATTTAGTTTCAACATGAAGACAAATAAATGTCATTCTTTCTGAAAATCTGTATATGCTGGATAGTTCTTAATTTAAGATAAAAGTAGGTGGGAAGAGTGAATATAAATTTACTATAAAATATAATGAATAAGTAATTCAATAGAACAGAAAAGTGTCTTGCCAATTTTACCAATGGAATGGGGTATTCCAAGATCGTCATTGTCAGCCATTTAGTCGTACCTGACCCTTGGCCATACTATGGATCAGCACTCTCCATGCACTTCTGTCTCACACCACCTACTTCAGATCCACCATGATCATTCCAGTGCTATCTCTTATAGCATCTAGCCAGTGGTTGCTAGGTGGTCTCTTTTTCTTTTTCCACTGATCACTCCCAGGATGGTTGATTTTTTTTTTTGAATGAGTCAGTTCTCATGATATGACAAAAGTCTCTGTTTAGCAATCTTGGTTTCAAGTAATATTTTTGGTGAGGTTCATTCTAGGACTTCTTTGTTTGTTATTTTTGCAATCCATGGGATACGTAATAGTTATTTTCAGCACCAGAGTTCAAAGGCATCCACCCTTCTCTTATCTGCCTTTTTCAGAATCAAAGTTTCGCAGCCATTAGTAGCAATTGGAAAAATTATTGTGTTAACTAATCTGCATTTGGTTGTGAGACTGATGTCTTCACTCTTCCAGATGTTATATGCCATTTGATCTCAGAGCTACAGTCACCACTTTGGTCAATTTTTGAGGATTTCTTCTACATTTCCATGGTATAAAAATTTCCAGGATATAAAAAGTTAATTAGGGGTATCACATGCATCTGTACCAGTCTGAGTGGCAGTTGTAGTTTTTGTGTATTAGTTTCAAGAATATTTTGTGGGTTAGACTTGTTATATGCTGAAATTCTCAATACATCTTTTAAGTAAACCCTGGGGAATACAGTGGGATTTCATTCAAAATAAATAAGAGTGAGATATATTACTGGTGATAAAGCACATTAGTAATAAAACATATATGAAATCAGTTTTGAATACATTAGCTTCCTTTCTTTTCGTTGATTTTTCTTCAAAGTTGGCATTCAGAGACAATATCAAGATTCATAAGAAATCTATTTTAAAATTAATGAAGATGAGACAGTCTGATTTAAAAACAATTGTCTTGTACAACTTAGTTTGACAGCATTAGATTGGATAAATTGTAATGAATGTATACATCCAGCTTCTCCCCAATCATTTGCTAGTTTTTCCTTCTAAATGTGTTCCATGTGGAACTCAGTTTATTATTCCATATATCTATATTAGTTTTCCTTATAGCATTCCTGAAATGTTCCACAATTTTCTTCTCATATATTAGATATTGTAGAAGAGAAATAATGCCAGATTTTTATCTTTAGTTTTTGATTCAGGTAAATTTGGATTTAATTTCATGATTTTTGTGACTATCTTAAGATTCAAGAAGAATTATGGAAAGAATTTATTTATTTATTTATTTTTTACATTTATATACCGCCCCATTCCGAAGACTCGGGGCGGTTTACAGCTTATAATGATGCCACATGATGCCACCATGATGATGCAAGTTTGACACCCCTGCTTTAGGCTGTTCCATTTATGTGACAAAATGTCCATGTATTTGATAAAATATTGGGGAAGGAAGATTAGGTGCACTTGGGTCAATTCCTTCTAATCTGTGGATATGGTTATGAGATGCTTTTAGAAGGAAAGCCAAGGGACATCTTGACTCACCCTCCATGGTTATAGAAAGGAGAAGGATTCTCTGAATGCTTCACACTTTATATGTGAAGTTCACATTTTTAGCTGATTTTCTTTTCCAAATACAATTAAATGGTGATATGAAGCTCATTCCTTGTCTGTTGTACATTTGAAAGCTCACAGAAGGAAAATATTTAGCCCAATATTGGTTTCTATATTTAGTAATTATGCAGTGAAAAAAAATATTGTTATGGAAAGGTTGAGTTTTACATATATATTTTAGAAGCATATACTTAATTTTCTTTTTTTTCCTGTTTTGGTTTTCCTCACATGACTTCACAAGAGTTTTGTCACATGAAATTAATAGAATATTATTCTAAATGTCAGAATCTCTGGTTCCTTTCTCTTGGTCTAGTAGACAATGGTGCCACAAGTGTCCAACATTTGGCGATGTCTTCACATTATACCTATTTCCTTTTTAGGAAGCTCTCTCTAGGGTTCCTAATGCAAAGAATAGTCTCTGGCTTAGGTTCTTTTCACAAGGAATTTCTTTGGATAGGATTCTGTATTCAGCTGCAAGTAGTCATCCAGGTAGTCACAACTCTACCTGAGCTTTAGGATTTTGATATTGTTTGTAAATGCAGAGAAATGGCAAAAATCAGAAAATGCTGCAGAAAAAAAAGGAACAATGGCAATCTCCACTCACATCACTACATTTATATGTAAAGTATCAATACCCTTATTCCGGTTTTTGTTTTTTTCCTTTGGGTCATAAGTACATTGTGTGAAAGAAAAGATACTGAATCCTGCCATATGCAGTGAATTCTATGCATTTGCAGGGCAATATAACCATGGATGCTCTCACAACATTGCCTGCAACCAGTATCATTCCAAAAGCTGAAACTGATGAAAGGGGTTTTTTCCCCCATACCTTTGCCCTGGGAGGAGTGTGCATTCATCCTTAAGTCTCTTACCGTTGGTATCTGGATTGGAGAGCCAGACTCCGTGCCTTGCTCTCTGCCCCCAGCATTCAATTATAAAAATAGTGAGCCCTGAAAGCAGTGTATAAAATGCAGCTGGAGAAAACAATCCCAAGAAAAAAAGGGCTTGGGAGCAGCTTGTAAATCCAATTGTTCATGTATGGTTGGGCTCAGAAACAAGCCTTCTCCACCTCAACATTCCTGCCTATAGACTGGAGGCTGAAAAGCTGAAACCAAGGAATAGTTTCTATTTGTATAGGATCCAAGACAATTTAAATTTTATAATAGCAGGATTCTAACCTGTGCAGAGAGTTGATGTATGGAATACAATAATACATAGAAAGGACAAAACCAAGAGGTTCATCACCTTTTTTTGCAAAACATTAATCAAATGGCAGGGGATCCCACCCAAGTTGCAAGAGTGAGATGGGAGACACTATAAATTTAATCAACCAATCAATAACAATATATTTGATATGTATTTTGGATCCTGAAATGTGTATTTGTTCAAAAAAGCAATATCTTAAATGTTAAACTGTCTTAAATCATATGAAGAAATCTAAGAACATTCCTAACATTGCTCAGAGCTATATAACCTGTGCAGATAGAAGGTGCCAAATTCAGTTGAATGGCTACTGAAATACTAAAAACTTTCTTCAGTTGCAGACAGATAGCGGGATTCTTCATCATGACTAGCATAGTACATGCATATGGATACCTCATCAATTTCTGTGGCATGGTTATTAGAAATGCCTTTTGGTTTGGTTTATCTTCAAAAATTTCATGAAAAAATGTTAGCAGAAAGAGAAACAGACTGACAGGTTGGCCTTGTTGTAAGGGACAGCTTAGAATCTTTGGCGTCCTTGATGCTCTCTGAGTTTGACCAGGTAACATCTTCAATGCTAGAAGGGAGTAGGGTTTGCTCTCTGCTTATATACAGTAGCTTGGCTTGTCAGAGTTGGTAGAGTGTTGTTTACTCCTTGGTAGCTCCTTAATTAGGCAATTGTTTATTGTTTGATTGTTTGTCTGAGTCTTGCTTTTTGCTTTCTATTCTACCTCTTCTCTTTCTTACAATCTTTCTGCTGGAATTCTACATGTTCTACAAGGGTGGAAGAATGGCTTTGAAGTTGCTCTAGATTCCACTAAATACAACAAAATAATTTAAATCATTACTTTTAATGTTATACAATAAATAAGTCCTATTGCAAAGGAAAGCATGTTGTTTCAACCAATGCAAATGTCTAAGGCAATTACTGTGTCTTTTCTGTGATAAGCATATTATCAGCTTGGGATGCAATTGTAAAATTAGTTTAAAATTGATATATCATTATATATTTTTTATTATTTATTGTATAGTAAAATCATTAAAATAATTTAATAATAATATTTGTCACTTTCACTAATTAGATTTGCCTTTATTCTGTTCATAATATATTTTAAGTTCCTTGTTACAATATTATTTGACTCTTCCAATATCATTCTCTCTCTCTCTCTCTCTCTCTCTCTCTCTCTCATACACACACACACACACAAACAAGCCATACATACATTAGTCTAGTCTAGTCTAGTCTAATCTAGCCTAGCCTAGCCTAGCCTAGTGTAATCTACTCTATTGTACTTTACTCTACTCTACTCTACTCTACTCTGCTCTCAATCTTTATTTATCCTTGTAACCAAAACTTTCACAACAATAAGCAGAGCAATACCGTTCTGACAGAGTCCTGACTCCCTTTAGAAAAATGATTCCTAATATTAGGTACTGTAATTACATTACTAACTCCATTAATTCTTTACAAAGGGTTTTCCATCTTCTTGCTGAGCTGATTCTCAGAAAAGTAAAACTTGCCAGGAGTGGCTTGTTATAAAAGCATGTTCAAATCTTTACCTTTTTTCAGAATATTCTGTTATCAACATGATATTCATTCCCAAATCAAGGAGTCAAGTGATAAATATTGTATAATTTTTCCAAGACACTTTTAGACTTGCAGATTTATGTTGTTTTGGTTTAATTCCATGGATTGACCATTCTCTTCAACCTCAATATGAAAAGCACATTATGAATCCAAATGGAAAAATTTCAGAAAAGGTAATTAGCATGTCATCTGCAAATCTTTTATACCCATGTTGGTTGCTTTCTGATCTACAATCCCCATTAATAACCTCTCCTGGTGTGGGGGTGAGGGTGGGGGGGTAGGGAGGACAAATAGCCTCCAGCAACATTTTATTTGTCACTCAGTGTAGAACTGAACTGGCATGGTTGCTTGCTTTAATCAAGTAATTTATTATCTAACATGCTTTTAAAATGTTGGCTGCTGTATTCTTATCATTGTGAGGATTAAAGCATGTTGCAGGGTGACCGTAGGGTATGGTAAAAAGATTCAAGTTGGCATCCATGACAGTATGACTGAAGTGCTACATAGTTTTTAGGGCATCACACACTATGCCCTATGGAATACTATTCCTGTAAAAATACGGATGGCTCCAATCCTCCCTGCCTTTCAGAAAGCTCTTAAGATCTGACTTTTTCACCAGGCACTGGATCTCTTTTACTTCTCCATATAGGCCTGGAGAACTGGAGAATAGCAATTGACCAGAAGTGACTGATGGGAACTATTCTCCAGTTCTTTAAATTGGGATAGGTAGTAGGCAAAGACAGAAAACCAGTTTGGGTGAGCTAGACTTTTGCACTATCCAAAACAAGATTGCCCTGCAAAGCAGTGTCCAGGGAGGAGAGGAAGGTGCGTGCTTACATTAGCATGAAGTATTCAGCAGGAATCAGGATAACTACTACCCTATGAAGCACCAGTGACAGCACGAGTAGTCAGTAAAGCAAGTCAGGAATACCCACAGTTAAGATACCGCTGTTGAAGGGGAGTAAGCCTCAGATATAACTGGGGGATAAGATAAAGACAACAGCACGACAGGGCAGAAAAAATAGAGGTTGTCAGGGCATGTTTATGCAAGTGGGGAAAACCCTAAAAGCATGGGATAAAAACAATCTGGCCATACAGGGGCAATATAGTGCACATTATAAATCACTTGTTATGATCTTCCAAGAGGGATGAAAGGAACCTATTCACAATCCACTGATGTACCTTGGGTACGAATAAAATCTACAAACCAAAGAGAGTTTAATTTTACCATAACACATGAATTATATTAGCTATTCAGCTCAGATAATTTATCTAGCTTCATATTTTGCTTAATTACAAATTCTGAGAAATCGAAAGAAACTTGTATTGTTTCATCAACATATTGCAATAAAATGTATTCCCTATATTGTGCTTTTTAGAAATCAGTGAGTTGGTATCTGCACCTTTTCTGCCATGTTGTCTGAATCCTTTTGTCAATTTCAACTTCACTATTATCTATCACTGTAAAGTCACCACAGATATTATGGCGCCAGCTTATCTGTTACTATTACAGCTGGAGGATTTATATAGAGTGAAGTCTATTTATAAAGCTCTTTGTATGACTGCCCAGTGCCTTCCAATAAATATTTCTTTTCCCCTTACTCCTTCATGTGCCCCTAGATATTCTTTTGCTGTTTGTTACATCCAAATGTCTATTGAAAAACTAGCTATTGTATTCCTAAAAATTCAAAAGTAGACCCAAGGCATTAATCATACCGCAAAACATCTTTGAAACTGGATGAGAGAAACCAAATTCTTAGTAGTTTGATGAACATCTACGCAGGTTAAGATACAGGGCAGGAATGAAAAGGGCCTTTGTTCTGATACTTAAACTGGACATTTCTTTTTTTTATAATTCCATATGCAGTTTTCATTGCCCTTCACTTTCTCACTCCCCTATAGGAGAGACGGTAGATTAATTTGTTTAAATTGCTTTAATCTACAACTTCTGGATCAATGTTTGCTTTAAAACAATTTCAAATGATTTCCTTTTTAAAATTTTGGGCCTCTTTTTAGCAGAAATTACATCCCCAAAGTGAAAAATAGGGAAAATGGTATATAATAATGTATCTAATTAGGAAAAATTATGACGTGCATGTGGGGAAATGGTCTCCATAAATAAATGTGCATTTTTGTGGAGCTTCCTTTTTAGAAACTTATTGCAAATTGATGTTACAATTGAATGGATTGAATGCATGGCTATACTCATACAGAAGATTGATTTGCCCATCCTTATATCATGGGATCCTTATTATAAATAATAAAAATTAGACCAAAATCTCTTCTGACAAATGATTTTCTATATACAAAGATTAAAGAATACAAAGTTCACCAATAATAATCCCCTATGACTTTTCAGATTGTGCACAAAAATCCAGTCTACCATCTGGAAAATCCATGGAGCTAAATAATGCATATGCATTCTGGAAAATGACAAAATTGTCCCAATCTCTGCTAAATCTGTAGGATTCAATATAAAATATTCTATGATGCCTAGAAGGAACAAAACAGACCACTTGTAATAATAGGAGAGTTGCATTTTAAGCGTTCTTATTCTTAAGATTCTCAACCAAGCACATGTACCTGTGTACGCATACATATTCAAAATTATGCACTCTAAAAATTCTAGTCCACTTGCTAAGGTTGGTTTCTTGGCAGTAATTTGTCCTCTATCAGTTTTAAAATCAAGTAATATTTCCTCTGCTACAAGTGTGCAGGCTTTCAGTTTCCCTAATGAATAGCCAAAACAATTACTGATTCTTGTCAAGGAAAAGACTAGTGGAAAAACATTCCTAATGTGTTTAGATTTTCATTGCACTGAAACTAATGCTGAGATATTATAGAAGAGATCAATATTTCCAGGTTACCCCAGCATGAGATGAGTATTCTAGGACAGGAGTACATGATATTGTCCTCAACCTACCCCTTGCTAACAGCTAACACTCTCATTGCCATTAAATTCACTAGTGGGTGGTGAAAAGCTGAGCATTTCCCTTTCTTTTTTGGCAAGTTAATTAATAGAACAGTGCAGTGATGGATTTAACCTTGGCTTTGGGGTTTTGTGTTTAACCAGTTAAAATTAAGAAGACTTTAACCACTTTCCTTAAATAGCCCAAGTGACAGAGATGGAAAAGGTAAATCAAAATTATGCTCTTTCTTCTTTATTTTGCTAGCCCATGAAGGGTGAAGAAGCAGGGGAATCCGCCAGGCAGGCATCATAAAAAACTTTATCCATAGCAAGCCATCTTTTGTTCTGTCTGTTTTAAATCACATTTAAGCTCTGCCACATCTTGCTGGATTAGCTCCAAGACTTGTACTCGATCCAGGTTCTGTTTTCACAGATTAGTTGGAGAATCTTCCTCCACCATCTTTTGCAGCTCAGCAGATAGAGACAGAGCTGGAGTTAAGCTAATTGTTGAACATCTAGGCCTAGTTTGCATTCCTATAGCTCATTAAAAACAAAATAATATGTAATGAAAAGTTTTATTTACCAGATCAAAGTCTTTGTCCACACAGTCCAATAATTCAACGTTTTAAGACACTTTTATCAGGAGAGAGGCAAGAGACAAGCTCTGACAGCACCATCTGAAAGCAGAACATCAGACCACTACGATGGCCAAAGAGGAGAAGAAAGGGACTGAAATCTGGAAAGGGATTTTTTGCAAACAGATTAATAACTGCTTAAACTGCCTTCATTTCCAGTTTATTCTTCAGTTTACACAAGCCAAGCAGCTAAAAGCTGCTGAATGGAAAAGCTCTGAAAAAGGAAAGAACAAGTTTCCAGCATTAAAGTCTATGCTGTTCTGGTTTTTTTTCACAAATCCTCCCTTTTCCCCAAAGGATTAAACAAAAAATGAACCTATATGCTAGGCATTTGGGATATATGCTTGTCAGAAAACAGGATTATTTCAGATGCTGAGCATTTTGTTATTTTTTTATCTCCTTTTCTCTGTGTCCTTCTGAAATAGCCGGCTGCTAACTAGCAAAAAAGGATTATAAGGGGTCAAAATGCTTTTCCCTTCATGCTTTTCCCTTCATCACTACGAACTTTGCACCACAGCATAACAAAGACTGTGGAATTAGCTGTATGAAACTATGATATTATACTTACTACTCTAGAAGAGACATGTAATAAAGAGAATAAATATGGTTTTGTCCCAAGATTTGAATGTTCCCAAGCCAATTTCCATTTTTAAAAAATTAGTCCAGTTGCTTCAGTTTCATCATGCCAAATGCAGAAGCACAAATCTGATCTCCCCACTGTGTTATGGTTTGTGTGTGCTGTTTTTCTTTACCTATTAGGAGTGGTGATAGTACAAAGACATTAAACCAAAGTCAGGAGATCGTAAGAGATAGCCTCCAGTGATGATTACAGTTTTTTGAAATGGCAGTATTTTTATCGCAATTCTTTGGAATAAAACATTTATGATAAATAATATGGAAGCTGCTATAAGATCAAAAGATGACAGATTGGAAAGATATAGATATAGATAGATAGATGATAGACAGATAGACAGACAGACAGATGATAAGTAGACAGACAGACAGACAGACAGACAGACAGACAGACAGACAGACAGACAGACAGACAGACAGACAGAGAATGGAAGAATTTCATGGAAGAATTAAGAAAACAAACAAACCAAGGCACAGCAGGAAAGCAAGTTCACCTTCAAACCTGGACATTAGCTAGATAACTTTTGGCCCATCACTTTCTTTCAACACATCCCACTGACAGGTTGTTGTTATGGAGAAAAAGGAGGCAGGAGTGTTATGTATTTCACCTTGAGTTGTACATAGTAAAGGCAGGATATACAATAAATCTAATAATTAATAAATATAGGAAATGAATAAAACCCTTTTTACATTGCAATTTATGTTTACAAGTTACTTTCATGCAAAATTTCCTGTATCTCATGCTCATGAGGTCACACTGCAATACATGTCACATCACTTCTTTTTAATAGAAAGGCTACTTATTATTTATTTAGTAAATGTATAGGCTGCCCATCTCATATACATGACTTTAGGCAGCTCACAATTAAAACAGACTAAAAACAGTAAAAAAAACAAGCAGAATTTTTAAAAACAAAAATAATATAAATATAGTAGCTAAGAAAACTCACAACTACTATACCACATGCCATCTTGATTTCTCAAAGACATGAAGGGAACCTAATAGCAATAAATCCCAAAACTCATTATCACAACACATAAGTCAGATGCGTAAAAAGCAAATTCTACAATATTTTCCCAATCTCATATCCTGAATTTATTTGTTTAAGATGAGTACTAGTTATATATTCCAATAATCTTTTCAACAGAAAAACTGTCAGATCCAAATTAGGATTATTTATTATTATTGATAATCACATAGTCAGCCAGATGTTCAGACTGGATTTGGCATTTTTGACTACCTATCAAGTCCTTACCAAGGACCTGGGATAGGCAAATCTGGATGTTTGATGGTGTTAAAGATTGTCGCAGGATGGAAGCTGTTCCAAGTAAATCTGCCTGCTGCAATTGACTGATGGCAAATTTGTCAATGCCTATGGTGTTCTAGTGGTGCTCCAGTTGTTTTGAGATTGCACCCAAGACATCTATTATTATTGTTGTTGTTGTTGTTGTTTATTGGTTGCACAGTCAGCCAGATGTTTAGATTGGATTTGACATTTTTATCTACCTATTGAAACCTTCCCAAGAAAATGGGTAAGGTAGATGTTGTTTGATTGAATTAAAGGTATTTTTTAGAATGCATGCAATTCCAAGAAAAACTGCCTTTTGCAATTAAATGATGGTGATTTTGTCAATGCCGATGGTGTTCAAATAGTGCTCCGGTTGTTTTGGAATTGCACCCAAGGTGTCCATTACTGTTAGTACTATCTTTGCTCTCTTTTGGCCCAATCATTTTATTTGCTGGTCTCTGCATTTTGTGATTTTCTCCAATTCTTTCTCTTCTATTCTTCTGTCTCTACATATTGTAATGTGAACTATTGAGACTGTTTTGTCTTTCTTATCAACAATTGTTAAGTCTGGGATGCTATGTGGCAAGCACTGGTTGATTAATTCTAAAGTCCCAGAACACTTTAGTTATCTATTACTTTGTCTATTTTCTAATCTCACAGTTTTTGCTTACAGGCAAGTGATATTTCTTGCAGATATTCCAGAGCACCATTATTGCTAATCTGTCATGCCATTATTTGAAGTCAGTCTATGCAATCTTCTTGCAGCAACTAACTAGGTGGTCCACTGTTTCTTCAGCTTCTTTGCATGGGTGGCATTTGTTGTCTGTTGCTATCTTCTCAGTACACATTTATTGTTAAGTCTTGGTATTGTGCAGCCAGAATTAGCCCCTTTTTCTCTTTTTTCTTTTAATGTTCTTAGCCGTTGCCAGATCATGTTATCTGCTTTGCCTGCTATTTTTTATATACTGGTCATGTAATTATTTCCTTTGCCATGTCCCTTTTCTATTTCTCATTTTATTTTTATTGTAGGCCAGTTTGGTCTCTCTAGTATTCAATAAACCTGGGATGCTGTGTCTTTTTCAATGTTCTTCAGATATTCATCTAATGACCTTTTTTTTTCTTCTTCTTCAACTGTCTGGTATCCTGTCCAGTATTGTAGGCTAATTCTGCTGAATGCTGACTGCCACAGTTCAGCAGTTTGAGTCTCACTGGCTCAAGGTTGAACAGCCTTCCATCTTTCCAAGATTGGTAAAAAGAGGACCCAGATTGTTGGGGGCAATATGTTGACTCTGTAAAACCACTTAAAGAGGGCTGTAAAGCACTGTGAAGTGGTATATAGGTCTAAGTGTTAGTGTTATTGCTATTGCTACTTGTATCAGACCGGTATAGTGCCCTCCTATTTTCCTTGTTGAGTAGAGTGTCAGGGTTCCAAGTAACACCCTCAATAGAATCAAAACTCCAAGGCAGGCATTTTCCTCAAAGCTTGAATTTATTAGAGATGTCATATTGGCACATCTGGGAAAACCTGAATCTGAAAGCCTCTGGGTTTTCCCCACCTAAAGTACAGTCAAACTTTCTTCCCCTGCACCCACATGGGCATCACATGGTCCAATCAGGTCACTGTCCCAACTGTAGTTGACACCTCCCCAGGTGTAGGCTGAACGTCCTTGACTCCCAAGAGAAAAAATGTTGTTATGGCTGTACATCCCACACTGACTCCATCCACCCCCCTCCCATTCCCACAGCTTGCCCATCCACCGCTTGTGGCAGCCTGAAGATCCAAATGTAAAGATGTCCTCCAGGGCTGACATAGAGTCTGTCAACATCACTATGTGGATGAAAAGTGTGATTTTTTGTCATTATTTTTCTCAACTTCTTGTCTCATGCTTTTAATTCTGCTTAAGTCCAGTCCACTATTCCAGCTATGTATCTAATGACTGTAATTTCTCAGGTATTAATTGGCTTGGTGGAATTTCCTTCACTAAGTTTGGACTTTAAGATTTTCTTTACTCTCATGATATATTCACTTGTAATGTTATGCAATACCTTTTGTGATTTAATTTGCATTTTGAAGCAGTGAGCATCACTGGTGCCAAAAAATAGTATTAAAAAAAAATTAAAATGGCCAAAAGCCCATAAAATCACCAAAGTGTGTTAGATTTTAGCAATAAGATGATCTCACTTGAAAGTTTCATAAGGATAGTGGAATCTTGTATTATCTTGATGAGGCTGTGAGGTTTTAGCTATATTTTTAAAGAAAAAACTATATGAACCTAGAGGAACATGGTGTCCTAGTAATAAAGACACACATCTCCCACTCGGAAGGTTAAGAATTCAATCCTAGGTAGCATCAGGTCTCCTAGGTAGTAAATAAAAAGTATCTGCTGCAAACTCCACAGGAAGAATATCCTTCCAGTAAATGCTCAGCTCCATCTAGTCACCCCAATTCTACCTCAAATAGGGACTACAAGGTCATAAAAGGGAGTTTTATTGCTTTATATGGAGCTATCCAGGAATTCTCAAACAGAGAATTCAAACTGTATACCATAGGAAATCGGCCCTATTTTAGAAGCAATTCTCTTCTGTTCAACTTTATGCCTCCTGATGCTTTCTGTGGGACATTTCTTATAAAAGACAGTAAGAAACCAATGCTCAAAACTTCCAAATTCAGAACATTTAATAAAAGACCTTTTCTGACTTTCATCATTTTTTCTATCCTGGAACAAAGCCATAATAATGCTTTTCCTTCTTCATGTCTTTTCCCCCCAGAAAAAGCTTTAATAATTTATTTTATTTTATTTTAAATGTGCTACTGAAAGCAAACTATTTTTCTTAAGCTACAAAACACAAATCAATGTCTTTTATTGTCCAGACCCACATCCAGGCCCTATTGCTTCTTGCCAGCTGCAGGGCTTTTCCTCATTTTGGCCTTTTCAATCCCCATCTTGCAGTCACCTAAGACTCCCCTCCTTCTTGGCCTTCAGACAAGGAGTAGCAGGCTTTTTCAACCCACCAAGACTCACAGAGCTCCAGCCGTTCTCTTTTATGTCCTCCTCTTTTCAAGCAGCTTCCATTACTGCTGCAACCTCAGCCCACATGATTATTTCATTATGAAACTTTTGCCTCTATTCCCTTATGAAGCAAGACAAAAGAGATCAGCACCGAAGCAGTAACTATAAATAATGAATTTTGCCTGCCTCTCCTGACCAGTCAATAAGAGACTGTGAGGCAAATGGAAAACACGAGAGACTTTCAAAGTGTCCACCATGAAAGAGGGATGGCATTGTTGGGCAGCTTTCAACCCTGGGAAAGGACAGCTGGTGGATCACATTATATATCTCAGTTCTCTAAAGAGCCAATCAAAAACACAACTGTATCTTGTTCTGCATCTCTCTTTTTAGCTTAGGGCTTCAGGTATCAAGAGAACATTTGATGAGTTGCGTGCTGTTGCTTTTTAAAACCAAACTCACTGAGCATTTTTTATGCTGGAGACAGGGCACATCACAGCAGCCTTATCCTCTCTATACAAGCATATCAGGTGTTTTAGAACTGAAAGCAGAAAGAAAACTGATGACTTCTGTTGAATTTCAGCTTCTCCAACTTATATAATATATTTACTAGCCCTGTTTTTTTCTTGCTAGGCTTCCTTTCAGAAGGTCTCTTAGGACTAGTCACTACTGCCAGATTTTTCCCACTAACATCACCAGCACCAGAAGATAATTGTTCAGGTAACAGAAACTCTGATAATGAATAGGAGACAAATAAAGAAAGTTGGGGGGTTTTCAGGGATTCTAAGCCCTGCTTTCCATAATACTGGGAAAAAAAAACCCTGTTAGATAATTTGTGAAGTGCAACAGGAAGGATGTCTTTCAAGATAAAGCAGCAAGTGAGAAAGACAATTGTTTGTCAGAGTACTATTGCAGTAGAGCCAAGGACCTTTCTGGGTAAATCTTTAAAAAATAAAAATAAACCATGTAATAAATTGTGTTGGAAGTGTCAGAGTGCACATAGTGTGACTAGGTGAGACAACCCAGGAGCAAATACAGCACACAGGTTTGTATTTATATATAGTGGTTTTATCCCTACAAAAGCATATATACATACAAGTACTTAGATACAGGCCTTGAACAAACAGCAATCGGTAATCAACTACACCATGGAAGCACACACACACACACACACACACACACACAGAGAGAGAGAGAGAGATACCCTCACATGGTTTCTCTTATATTACAGCCTCTTAAAGTGGTAGCAGTCAAATAACCCTGCTGACTCATTGCTATCATTGCATCATCATTACAACATTACAGTATTACAGCATTACAACCTTACGGCAGCTGGTCAGCTATTAAATCATCATTACCCTGACAGGAAGTCATATAATATACTTAAAATAAATATACTTTAAATCTGTCTGTATCAAAGCAATTCTATGCCTGGCCCTTAGAAATAAATCCTCATATAAAACAACTTCTATTTTGGAGGAGGAAAGCAAAATGAAAATGTTTCATATTTAAATTTGAAGCATATAATTTTTCAGTAAGTGTCCATATAACTGTAGAATATAGGTGTCAAATTAAAAAGGCCATACAATTTGGGGAACACTGAGCTCTTGCCCATTTTCTTCACCAATTGCCCCATATCCACTGTAGCAGTGTGATCATATTCTTTCAGAACTGGGGCTGTATTTCCATTTGCAAGGATGGTGACTGACACAGAGAAGCACTGGAGAACAATGAACAGAGAACAGTGGAAACTTTATGCTTTTTTACTACATACAGTGAAGTTATTTAGAGCAAGTATTTATAACAGGAGTATAGCCAGCAGTTCTGACTTTTACCCAGTATAATTTTACTTCCTAAGTCTCCCTACCAGCAATTATTTTCTTACAGCAATTCTGTTTGACTTCTTCCCTCTTCATTCTGTCTTCTTCCTCTGTTTTTGGTCTTATCAGAGAGAATGAATAGAAAGGAAAGTGCTGCATTTATTGCTTGTGTGTGCAGCATAATCCTTCTCCTAGGTTGGCAGATTGACTTCACTGACCAACTTCTCCTCCACCTGAGGGAAGAAACTCTTTCAGGGTCTTCTATCCAGTCCTTCTCCAGAGATAAGAGCTTCACCGACAACAGACAATTCCTTTTTGTGTTGGGATTTGGATGTTGTTATCCAAAATCAATACCCAATCTCTAGTCTCTTCTCCATCTCTGACCATGAACTGTCAACTGCTTCACACACTCACATAATTTTACTCTCCAACTTTTTCCTCCACCCACACTGTTTTCCATTCTGTTCTCCTCTCTCTCTCTGTCTCTCCAAATTTTAGTCAGACTAGAAGAATGTCACCAGCAGATGAGTGTCCTGCCAGGATTTTAGTCTCCAATATCAATATACCAGACTAGACCAATAGGACTGTTGTCTCCATGCCTGCCCACAATAGCCCTTTCTAGCAATCAGGTCAGCACTTCAACCCTTAGGTTTTAACCACACCCTGTCAAGATTGGGATATAAATAACAAAACAATTGCCACTCACATTATATAGTGCCTAAGAAGGGGATAAATTAAGCATAAGGCAACTTTATGATTACTGATAAGATCTGAAAGCAAGAAATAAATGAAATGTATCAGTCTGAGAAATATAATTCTACCATATTTGATCAATCAGTATTTAATGCAGCCTTTCCTAATTTAGACATCTAGATAAATCGACTTCAATTTCAGAATTCTCAGAAATATTAGCTAGTTAATTAGCTAGAAATATTAGCTAGTTAATTCCATCATCTGAAGTTTACACATGAGAAGGATGCCAGTTAATAGGTCAGTTGATCTAACAGTAGTTGTTGCTGATAATTAATATTGTTCAAAGTGTTTTAAATAATATTGCAGAATAAAATTTGATAGACTTACGTAAAATAAAATAGATTAGTAGCTGAAATAAGATTTTTCCAAGACGAAAATAGCATCTTTCAGATATTTAAGGAGAAGAAGAAAATGGGCAGGATGAGGAAAGATCAACATAGGTTTTATCATTTCTAAAGCAAGTATCTACAATACCTAAATCAATAAATGTACTGCTGCCAGTCTGGTTTCAGTATCTTTCTTTAATTTACTAATTCCTACAATTGTTATGTTAGAGCCAGGAAATATAATGTAAAGATTACTGTTCCTTTTAGTTGATAGTTCTTTTGTAATCTCAAGAAAGGCAGCCAAATTTTGCTCAATCACTATTGCTATTCATTGAAATTACTTTATTGATGTTTTATCCAAGTACATCTCCTGTTGCACATGAATTTAATTCTATTTATCTGTCTCTATATGTCATATTCACTCATTCGTTCTTAATTTTTTGCCTGCAAATATGATTTTTATTTGTATTTATTTAAATGGTTTATGTAGCCATCTCTCTCACAACAGTGATTCTTTGGAATCCATTTGCTGTTAGTACGTTAGTGAGAGTGTGTAGTTCTGTTTTTAAG
>JANHFL010006075.1:33808-47544 GCA_032468155.1 Oxyrhabdium leporinum
TCTTTCTTTCTTTCTTTCTTTCTTTCTTTCTTTCTTTCTTTCTTTCTTTCTTTCTTTCTTTCTTTCTTTCTTTTATCTCTATCTCTATCACTCTATCCCCTCTCTCTAGACCTCTATCTATAGTAGTGTCCCTATTTACTCCATTCCACAATAGATATAAGTTCACAAAAGCAGTGTAACCTGAGACACCATAAGGACCCAAACAACTGCCCTCACAGCTACATTCTGCACAATCTGAAGCTTGCAGATAATCTTCAATGGTAGCCCCATGTAGAGCCCATTGCAGTAATCCAAGCAGGAGCAAGGTTTAAGTGACTGAATGGAGGGATGCCCAGTCCAGGAAATAGTGCAATTGGCACACAATATGAAGTTGTGCAAAGATTCTCCTAGCCACACTTGCCCTGTGCTCATTGAGCAGGAGTCACGAGTCCAGGAGAAACCCTGGATTGCACACTGTGTCTGTCTGGAGTAGTGCAAGATGTTAAAGTCCTATAGCTGGAAGCACCATATACCCAAAGCCGCGCAGTCTTACCAGGGTTCAGCTGAAGTCCATTGTCTCCCATCCAGATACCAACATCTTCAAGGTACTCTGAAAGTGCAGCAACAGCATCATTTGAGTCACCCAAGATGAAGCTGTATTAATGCTATATTGGCTTGTTTCCAATTCTGGGATATTTCTTTCCTGGGAGATAGAGGTTATTGTGCTTTGTAAAGACTGTAAAAGTCCATCCTAGAAACATTTGTAATAACTTGTTAATTCAACTGGTCCAGGCACCTTTCCTTATTTATTTATTTGTTTGTTTATTTATTTATTTATCAAATTTATGGGGCCTCCCATCTCACAAACAAGCAACTCTAGATGGCATACAACAAGGCTAAAAACCTTTAGTCAATGAATAGCAAACAATTAGGAGTGGTGTTAAAAAATAAAATTGTAAAATAATCTAAAAGAGAAAAAATATTAGGTGAAGAGATATTAATAATAGTTTATCTACCTCAATAATTCATTGGTCATGCGAGTCCCCAATCAGATTGCACAACCAAGTTAATTATCTGATGCTTCATCACTTGTTTTAAATGATTTTAAAGCAGTTGATATACTAGAAAAACAAGAGGCACAGAAGATCTTTTCCGCTTTTTGTTTCTTCTGGATGAATGTGTAATAACAATGTCTTACCAAGTGATGTATTCTTCTGCAGTCTAATGCACACATGGCCCCCAATTCAGGCGTGATAGCATTTCATAGAACAAGCCCACTGAAAACCAGGGATGCACACTATGTTTCTATGTATGATTTGCCCTTGCCCATAGCACAAACACCTATTATGTGTTTATGCTGCATATCCCAAATGGAGTTAGCTGAAACAATTCCATCTGCTTGTAATGAGTGCCTTTTGTTTGTAGTCTGATTTGGGATTACTTTGTCTCAGCAATAATTAATTGAGCCTGGGATTGAATAAATAGAATCCATTTGGATCCAAAGCTTTCCTGGAAGCACATTATTTGCTAAGTTAGACAAATGTATTTTCTTAAGTGGGGGTGTCAGTGTTTCAAAACCTAAAACTGAATGGAGGACCCCTGCACAATAGCAAAATCCACATTTTTAAAGATTTTTTTCCTCCCAATTTTATTATTTTTAAAGATAACTCAAGGCAATGAACATACCTAATAATCCTTCCTCCTCCTATTTTCTCCACAACAAACCTTGTGAAGTGAGTTGGGCTGAGAGAGAGTGACTGGCCCGAGGTCACACAGCTGCCTTTCATACCTCAAGTGGGATTAGAACTCACAGCCTCCTAGTTTCTAGTCTGGTGTCTTAACCACTAGGCCAAAATGTTCATTTTCCAAGCAGGAGGCCTCTAGTTCAACCCCCTCCCCCTACACCCCATTCACAAAGTAATGCTTTATAAAGCAGGGGTAGGCCACCACCCATTCTTAAGCTACAAACAAAAGCTACTACAAACCTTCAAGATTACATTATCAGCTTTAAAGGGCAAAGTTAGTTATGTTAGTTTTAAGAAAAAATGATAATATTAGATTGAGAATGAGGTTTCAATGTTTTGAGGTAACATCTTCCATCAATACCCATCAACTTTCCTCAAAGTCCTCCAAATCAAAATTTAACCAGCCTTTAGTTTCTCCAATAGTCCTAGGTAGACAGTACTGTTGCCAGTATCTCCTGCAGTTTTCTAACAGTGCTAACCTCTGAGCCTAGCCAGGGCCAGATGTTTGTTGTGCAAAACTTACAAAAGAGACAGCTGGAGAAAAGGAACAGTGGGGCTGTTCCTTTTCATCCAAGAAGTCATCCAAGAAGACAAACTGCATCAGATCTTCTTTCAGGAGAATTTCAAATCTATCATTAACCTGCTGAATGTGTGTAGATAATTTTGAAATCCTTCAGTGCTCTTGAGAATTTTAAATCTGTGTGCCAAGCTAAACAAAAAGGTGGGGTGGGTGGGAGGGGGGGGCTAATCAATAGAAATTATTTTTCTGCTTCTCATTGTAATGCACTTAAAGGGAGAGATTTAGGTAGCTATGGCATTTGCAAAGGGTTTCCCAGAAAAATCAGCCTGTGAAATCTTACAGAGAATTGGAGACAGAGTATTCTCATTTGCAAATGTGCCATTCCAAGTGGCTGAAAGACATATGATGCAGTATTAAGTATCTGAGGGTGCAGATAACTAACAATCTGAACTAGTCTCTCCACACGTCATCCTTAGTGAAGTGTGCAAACCAGCGCACGCATTTCCCGCATCGGATGAGGAGAGCACATATTTTTCCTTCTATCCTGGCCACTTTTTACAGAGACATGATTGAGAGCATTTTAACAACTGTCACTGTTTGGTTTGGTGACTGCAGTGCCTCAGAGAGAAAGTCCTTACAGAGAGTGATAAGGACAGCCGAGAAGATTATAGGAAGCTCACTTCCTATTATTCAGGACTCAGAGTATTGTTAGAGACCTCACACACCCATTTCATGGTCTCTTTGTGTTGTTCCCATCTGGGAGAAGGTTTCAGAGTATTTCTAGCAGGACTACCAGATTCTGTAACAGTTTTATTCCCTATGCCATCCATCTGGTAAACTTGCAAGATTCGTTTTTCTCGCCATGTACATGTATACATCTGAACTAGAATGTGTTGTTTCTCCGTGTCATGTAATATATGTGGGTATATGCATAATGTTGTATTTATTTATTTATTTTGTCATGTTTAGGTAGTATATATTGGAGGTGGAGACCCTTTGAGAGCTGTATGCAACAAAATTTCATTTTAATATATGCCAATTATTGTACATTTAAAGTGACAGTAAAGTTATTCTAAGTCATTTACAGTTTCTGAAAGTGCACAATTACAACCTTTTAAAACTTTTTCCTTCTTCACTTCAGGTCTCTGGTGACTGGCTATACTGCCCTTTTATACACTTTTCAAATGGAACAGTTTCTTACATCCTTCAGAGGCTGGGCGGGTGGCAAGTTTCTCTGTACTTGGATTCTGCCCCTGCTTCTGCTTGTCAAGGCCTAGATTTCGTTGTTAAGCTCTGTGACAATTCACAGAAAAAAGATCAGTGACTGGAAAGTCCCATTCCTCATACAACATGTTTAATAATGTAAGAACAGCAAAGTCTGAACCATGTGAATATGATTTAAATGTTGTGGACCTGGTCATTTAATATACAATAGACCTGATAGGTAGCCAGACTCATTAGGAAGCTGATGATTATTTGTAGCACCTCAGATATTGTAATGTATTCATACACTTTTTGTTTTACTATTTACCCCATTTTGACTTTTGATAAATCTAATTTTCCTACAGTCCATCATAAATCAGGCAAATGAAGACATTAAAAACAAAGAGGCCTTCAAATCAAGCTCAACATCTGGCATGGGCATCCATGTAATTTAAATAACTCGCCTATTCCTTCTTCTCTTTGTATGTTATGGCTGGGGAAGAAATCATTTGGCTTACATTTGAATACAAATGTAGCTGATTTTGCATTTTGACTGAAACTCACACTAAAACTCTATTGTTCCTTGAAATCTACACTTGTCAAGTATCGCTAAGCTGCTTGTTATACACCACCAGTCCAATTGGACCCTAGCCTGTTCCCATTCAGCTGTGTTAATTTGAGTCTTTGAAGGAGATTTCTTATGGGTTAGTTTTATGGGCTAATAATAAAAAGAATGTTTATTGAACTAAAATAATAGCATCACCTAGGCCCTTCTGCTGGACAGTGACATTAAATAGCATTATAGCATTTAGGGTCTATTCTCACACTGAAGAAGAATCTTCCAACATCAGACCTTTAAAAATTGAAGATACTATTAATAATTGTCCTTGAAATTCCCTTTCACTTTTACCAAGACAACAGGCAATATGTCTCTTCTTCCCTAAAATCATCCTAGTGATTCTGTAGATCACAGGGTACTTGTATGTGGTAAATTTATTTTTTTTCCAATGGAAGACAATAGTTGTAGCTTTTGGTTGAACAACTGAATTTTTGTTTATTTGCATGCAAGTGTTTCATTACCTAACTAGGTAACATCATCAGTGTGAGTGCTCCTTGGTGAAGGTTTACTTGCATGCAAATTTCTCCTATTTGAATCATTTATGTTGACACCCATTTATATTTACAGTAGAAGAGAATATCGGTAGCTCAGGCTGAACTATGGAGTTCTTAATATTCTTGAACTTGGTTGCTTGCTTACTTGCAGATGTTTCATTACCCACCTAGGTAATATTATCAGTGCAAAGATAATACCTAGTTGGGTAATGAAATATCTGCAAGCAAACAACTAAGTTACCAGAATATCTATTTTTTACTGAATGTATACTTTGCCTCTCCGTTGATATAAATTCTGGAAGCAGTTTACAGCAATGAATACAGGATATAAAGCTAATGATAAAGCTTATTAAATTAAAATCAGAAGCAAATTTTAAAATATCCAATATACGTACAATTATTTAAAATTTGTCTTCTACTAAGAGACTTCCTTGCCCTTTTACTGTCATGCTTGGGGCCACATTCAGAAAAGAAACAAGTAAAGCCAGGAATAACATAAAGCTGAAATTGATTTATTTTAAAGTAATTTAAATTAAATTGATTTATTATAATTAATCTTTATATAGTTTGTATTTATTCCAATACTCATGCTAATCTTCAGTGGATAATCTTAGTGACAAACATCTTGTATCTGAGCACTTGACATCAGCTAGAAATTTAGTAGCATGATGACCAAATCACACACTGAATCAAAAGATGTGTTTTTATGCTTTAATCACATCTCCATATAAAAATTCACTCTTCTGGCTGTGTGTATGTACATGTGTATATATGCATTTTTTTTAGGTTCCTTAAAGCAAAATTGCATCCAGTTTTGGAGGCCACAGAATCAAAAAGATGTTTAGGCTCTAGAAAGAGTGCAGAGAAGACCAACAACAATAATTAGAGGATTGGAAGCTAAAACATGTGAAGAGCGGTTGCAGGAATTGGGTATGTCTAGTTTAATGAAAAGAAGGACTAGGGGTGACATGATAGCAATGTTCCAATATCTAAAGAGCTGCCTCAAAGAAGAGGGAGTCAACTTATTCTCCAATCACCTGAAGGCAGAACAAGAAGCAATGGATGGAAACTAATCAAGGAGAGGAGTGGAATGGCTTGCCTTCAGAGGTTGTGGGTGCTCTAACACTGGAGGTTTTTAAAAAGAGATTGTACAACCACTTGTTTGGTATGGTACAGATTTCCTGCTTGAGCAGGGGGTTGTACTCCAAAATCCCTTCCAATTCTGTTATTCTGAAGGCCACACATATTTAAAAGGGAGACATTTTGGGTCTGCTACTATTCATATTTAACTTTTGGAGGCTGAAAGAATTAAACCAAATTACAATCTTTACTTCCCTAAAGCAATGCCATACCATTTCCAGATTGAGCTGAAAAAACAATACTGGAGTGTTTATCTTTAAAGCAGCTTTCCAAAATCTGGTGATCTCTATATGTGTTAATGTTTCTCAGTCAATACCATGCATAGCTTGGAATTCTGGGAGCTGTCATTCAAACACTTACAAGACCTCATTTTAGGAAATGTTGTACTAAAGCAACCTTCACAGAAATATGTCACGGTGATTAAGTAGTTTTATACTTGTATCTACAGTTGAGTCTAATATTCGGACCTGGTTTTTCATGCTTCAGGAGAAGTTTAAGTGCTCAATGGGAGTGAGAGTCATCACAGTGGTTTCTATTCTTAAACTTCCTCCTCTACAGTAATTTGAAAAAAGGTGAAAATTGTGTTACAATTTTCAGCACCAATATAGCTAAATATATTGGAAATCCAGACAAAAAACAATCAGAAATAGAAATCTATCCCACATATAAATAGTAATATACTGGGATTTCAGTAATCCACAAATACCTAGTAATAATTGTTTTTGTCCTTTATTATCAAATGTGAATTTTTGTTTATAGAATTCTGGATATTTGTCTTTGGGACTTTATTACTGGCTGTCTGAAGCACATGTTCAAGATGTCTACCCAGAATTTCAGTAACCTTGCTGTCCTATTTGCTTGATTACTTTCCTTTGAAAGGCCATAACAAACACATCATAATGTTTTTATATCTTCTACTTGACCTACTAGAACTTTTTAAGCTTCAAGAAAAGGTAGTTCTTTGATTTACAGCTCTGATGTCTCTCAGTTTAAGTGAATGTAAATCTCATTAAAGGTGCCTTTCCCCCAAGTTCAAATTATGAAATCAAGCTGTATAAAGAATAGCTGTTCCAGAAAAATTTACCAGACTAGTTTTATAATAATTTATCTTCTCCAATAATTATATTATTCTCCAGTACTGTGATTGATCTCTGAACTTTTAATTTCTTACTACCATGTAGTATTCCTACTGTGCTATTCAAATGTTGTTTGTTCGTGACACATTTTGACAAAAGAGGGAGGAAGTTTAGACAAAGGGACTTAATTAGAAGCTGCTAAATGAATTCAATTTGCACCTTTCATTTATGTAAAGCTTTTGTATACTCCATCAAATGAATAGGCCACTAATTTAATTCATATCTCTATTTATGTCTGCCAAGATAGATGTATGGGTCTTCAAAGCAACCTTTCCAATCTGGGGCCATCCAGATATAATAAACCACAAACTCGTTAGAATTTTAATGATTATGCTTGCTGGGAATTTTGGAACATGTTGTTCAGCAGCTTTGATCTACAATGGGTTGAGGAAGGATGTTTTTATATACCAGGAAGGGTCAAGAAATAGTACCAGAGGGTCTTAAGAATGCATTGAGACAGAGCTGAGGGGGATCCATGAAATTTGACCAAAAGGCACTAGCACAAGAGTATTGCACTCAACCTACTTCCCAGAACTGATGAACTTGCCAAAACTCGAGTGCCAGGCACTAGCAAAAGGAAAATATCCACGGGGACCATGGAAAAGTATGACACAGGACAGAAATGGCTTTATATGTACAGGAGAAAAACAGTGATGGATATCTTAGAACAATAAAAAAAATTCCAAAAGGGGCTAAAAGCAGCTAATGTACCCAGATAGTTGGAAGGAGAACAGACCAGAGAAGTGACTGGAAGATAAGGGAATAATACATTTTAAAAGTGGGATGATAGCAGTAGAGACAATGGTTTAGTTAATATAAGGATATAGATGGGTTATGATGGAAGAGATAAAGTTAAGTTCTCATTGTTTAGATAGAGGAAGATACTAATAAATATAAATATAAAGAATAGAGAATCTACCTATAAAAATAACGTAATAGTATATTAATAAAGAAATTTGAAGACAGTAGTGAAATACAATATAGAATAAAATAATGCATAGTATGATAATTTAAGGAAAAAATATTTATTATTATTATTATTATTATTATTATTATTATTATTATTATTAATAATAATATTAAAAGTATTAATTATAATTTATGTTTAAAATAATGCATACAAAACATTGAGAAAGAGAGATTAATAAACATCAATATCTAATTGAAAAAAATAGGCACATATGTCTCAGAACACGCTCATTTATTATCCCAACACAATATAGGAGAGCAAAGCTAGGTCATTGCAGGTGTTTAGAATGATGAAAAGGACAGGACTATCCAAACTTCAGGAACAATTGTTCTAAAAGGCAAATACAGCAACAGAGAAGGCAGACCTCCTAGATCTCATTATCAATCAATCAGAATAGCTGGAAGGGACCTTGGGGGTCTTCTAGTCCAACCCCCTGTTCAAGCAGAAGACCCTATACCATTTCAGACAGGTACTGTCCAGTCTCTTTTTGAAAACATCCTATGATGAAGCACCTACAACTCCTGAAGTCAAGTTGTTCCACTGGCTAACTGTTCTCACTGTTAGGATATTTCTCCTTTATTCCAGGTTGCTTCTCATTGGCTTTTGTCTTGCCTTCTGGTGCTTTGGAAAACAATTTTACCCCCCTCTTCTTTGTGGCAGCCTCTCAAATACTGGAATACTGTCCTTTTCTCTAGACTAGCCATACCCAATTCCTGCAGGAGGCATTTTTTCAAAGACAGAACTTGAAACATGGTCATGGAAGATGTAGAAGTTACCAAAAGAGTGGTAGTCTTGCAAGCAATGCAATACTATGCCATGAAAGGCTTTATATGTGTCATTTTCCTAAGATGTCCTGGAATGGTGCTGTACCAGGACTTTTGGCCATTGTGAGAAATCTCAATTTGAGCTGCTCATCATTTTCAGAGTGCTGCTACTGCAGTTCATATAATTTGTCACCGAAGCCCTAAGGACCCTAGGAAATACTTTGCTCAGGTTTTCTAGCTTGGAAGAAATAAGATAAATGGATTCTGAAAAGTTTTTAAAGTTTATCTACCCACAGTTACTGCTCCCTTCACTTCAAAAGATGGATTCACTTCTCATGCACAAAGAAGTCTGTGCATGGAGGAGAGTGGGGGTGACATGGTAGTAACGTTCCAATATCTAAGGGCTACCACGAAGAAGACAGGGTCAGCCTATTCTCCAAATCACCTGAAGACAGCACAAGAAGCAATGAATAGAAATTAATCAAGGAGAGAAGCAACCTAGAACTAAAGAGAAATTTACTGACAATTAGAACAATTAATCAGTGGAACAACTTACCTCCATAAGTTGTGGCTATTCCAACACTGGAGGTTTTAAAGAAAAAAATGAATAACCATTTGTCTGAAATGGTATAGACCTTCCTGCTTGAGCAGGGGGTTGGAGTAGAAGATCTCCAAGGTATTTCCGATTCTGTTATTCTGTTATTCAAGATACTGAAATTACTCTTCAAATATTATTTAGTATTAGAAAGTCAGCTTAATTCAACAGAAGCTCCAAGTGATAGTTTTCTTCCCCCTCCCTTTACCAATGTGAAAAGACGACAATAACCATGAAGAATTAGTCAAGTTTATTCTTCCCCTCCCTGTAATTTCTGAAAAATAAATAAGTAAACAAACAAATGCCATCCAAATACATCAGTTATGTTATTCCATATAAAGACTTGGGATCTAATTATAGGACTAATCAATATATCAGTGGGAAGCAGCTCCTTAAGCACCCCCCAAGCAGTCATAGATTTAGGGCAACTGAAAAGAACATAGTCAGCAACAGCACAAAAGGGTACAGAAGCAAATGAGCCTCATAAAAAAGGATGAATGATTCTGGCAATGCAAGATGCTCTGAAATAATCTAGATTTCTTCCCTTCCTTCCCTTCCTTATCCTCTCACTTTTTAGCTTCCTTCCCAGCAAAGCAAATTATAAAAACACAAAGTGCAATGTTGTTGCAAGTTATCTAGATCCAATTACCCAGGATAAATATTATACATCTTCATTTATGTCCTTGCTTTTTTCCTGTAAAAGTGAAACTAACTTCACCATATTGAGGCACAATAAAATATTGTGTTTCAGTGAATTGTGCACCTGTCAGGTTGCAGAATTTCATTGTTGCCAAAGCAAACACTCCTTTCCAACCCCCCTCATTGAACACAGAATACCAGCTGGGCTAACAACAACTTCAACACATGGCCGACATGCTTGAAGGCATGATATACCCAAGATAGAGTGGCTCATTTTGTTTTCATTTATTTGCTCATTTATTTAAAATAAATATATCCTAACTTTCTTCTTGCAAATTTTCAAAGCAGTGTACAAAACTGCTTTATTATTCTTTGGGACTGGAACAATCACTGTTGTTATCCAAGCCTTTTGAAACTCAAAATCTTTTATTAATGCAAAGAATTTTTATGTAATCTTGAAAAATTATGACTTTTTATTGAACTTCCACAGGTAAGCCTGTGACATTACAGCTTCAGAATACTTGCTGCATCTAACCCATAAGAATTGGGAGAGGTTCAGTTCCTGTTTAAGAGCATCAATAGAAGAAAATTACTTTGATTGAATTCTGCTTTGGCATAAATCTTTTCTGTGCGTCTATGGAGGAGGAGGAGAAAAGACTAGAATACAGATTTTTAGGAACATAGGCTACATGGGACTTCAAATTCTTTATTCAATGCTAATTTCTGGAGAGGCAAAATATGAAGATGAATGTTTACCTTTTATTCTGCTAGTAGATTTTCCAGAAATATTGGCTAGTCATCAAAGGAAAGATATGTATTTATTATACATATTATACATTCCTCTTTGCTGCCTCACTCATGAATCTTTCAGTGATTTTCAGCAAAAGCTAGAATACTACAGGTATTATAATAATTCCAAATCATCAAATATGTCCCATAACAATAATAAATACCAACAACATAAATCCAAAATAATCATAATAGTGAAAGCCTTAACTTTTTATAAAACTAAGCATCCAGACTCAAATATATTCTATCCTTCTATTAATCAGGACAAGAGACAGAGAGGGGGAGGGAGGGAGGGAGGGAGGGAGAGAAGGAAGGAAGGAGGGGAGGAGAGGGAGAGGGAGAGAGAATATTAAATAAAGCCTGTCTGTGAGTACCCTAAAAGTGTAATCTACCATTCAGGGAACAAAATATGGGTCATTCAAGTGAGGCGTAAAAGAGATATCAAGGTGTCACAGACGCATTGACCTGGATCTGAGGATCTGACATTTGGTTCACAAATTTCCAATTAGGTTTAAATCCAAACACAGCTCCTCAAATTTCTAATTAATGACCCATCTAAGCATACAGCATTTAGAAGACAGGGCATTACAGTATTTTACACAGGAAACTGCAAGGAGAAAAAGAAAACGGAGGAAATTGTCCAAACAGGAAACCTTCACTAAGGAAAGGAGAAGGAATTTATTTTATTATTAACATTTTATTCAATTTTCTCTTCATCATTTTATCCACTAACCTTTCCTCAATTCTATCCCCTATTCTGTGCCCTTTTAAGTTTCCCTGCTCACTCATTTTTACTGAGTAAAATAATATGCATGTATAATAAGTAAGCCACATGAAAAAAAAATAATTAAAGTGTCTCCATATCATAAAATGTCTCCTTTTCTTCCTGTACTGACTATGTAGCAGAGGTCCCCAACCTCTGGGCTGCAGACTGGTATCAGTCCACAGCTTGCTGGGAACAGGGCTGTGCACATGGGGGATGAGTGTGTAAAGCTTCTTCTGTTCATGCACACGAAACCATCCCCACCACCACCGTTGGTCTATGCAGCCAGAAAGGTTGGGGACCGCTACTCTATAGCAATCACATTTCTCAAAATGTAATGTAGGAACAAAGCAAGTGTGTATATATGTATATATCTCACTGTACATAGATACTAATCAAAATAGGATATTATGAATCTTTCAATGGATGGCTATCGCATCAAATCTTGAACCAACTAGTCATATATGTTTCAAATTTTATTTGCTTCCCATTTTTGTAAAGTAATGTATTTAGCCAAGCCTAAATCACTTTTAGAAAAGAAAGCAAGGATCACACTTTAAACACAAGATTAATTTTTTTAATGATTAATAGTAGAAAAAAAATAATTCTGTTTTTCTTTTAAAGTAATGTCCAGGCTAAATACTGTCAGTTATACAAATAGGCACTGGTTTAATAATCCTATTACTCCAGAATTTTACTTTGGGAGGTAATGAATCATTTCCCTACAGCTCCCTTCTTTTAAGCCAGTTGCCTGAGCCCTTGGTCCAGGTAGCCAAATTGTTAAGTACTTGCTTTAAGACTACTTACTGCTAGTAAAGGCCAGAAATGTGTAGAATAAAATCATATGAGCCTATGACACAGTGATGGATAAATATGAACACTCAGTGTTTATTACTGAGACCTGATTTGACAATAACAGGGTTGTTGTAACTCTCTTAGAGATCTATCCTTCCAGGTTTTAAGTCACCAGCAGTCATGACACCAAGGACAGGAGAAGAGGTGGGGTGCACAGCCATGGTCATGCATGAAAGTCTCACAATAACAAGAATATTGCCTCAGAGATTAATATATATGGAAATTGGTCATAGAGATATGCAACCACTGCTACTGTTGTATAGATTCCTAGCTGTCCAGCCACAGCCCTTCACAATCTCCTTGATATTTTTGCTTCTAGATATTATTTCAGGGCTAGGAAATCTTCAAAGCTATTGGCCTTTAGTGATGACTATCTTCATCCCTGGGAAAGGCATCTGGTGTTATTCAGGAGTTCATGGCTACTATGGCAACCAAAGGTTTCTCACAAATAATTAGAAACTTATCACATGTAGACAGACACAGTCTGGATCTGGTCTTCACTTCAAATCAATTGAGATGTGATCTGAAGATAGAGGACATTAACACCTGTCCTTCTGATCGAATTATGGATCATCCTGCAAGAGTGGAAATCTATTAAAATGAACTTCTCATGAATTCATAAATTTTCCAGAGATCCCTTGGGGATTTTTGCAGCAATTTCATGGGTAGTTCAATGAACAAGCAAGGCATTTATTAGCAAATACTTTATCTGCTAATAAATCCCTTGCTTAATCATCACTTACGTGGTGGGACCTGGAACATGACAGCCTTGTCCAATCTTTTATAAAGGTATTGGGGTTGTCATCTGCTCTTTGGAATAATATCACTCTTCTGACCTAGGCTTCCCAAGATCATGAAGCAGACTCCTCATCCCAATAAAAAAAAATAGATTTCACCACTGTTAACATCAGTACACTGATGACATCGAGTTATACATTTTTCCCGTCATATGAACTTCATCATGCAGAATGCTCAGTTAATAAAATATGTAGAAATATGTCAATGTCACACATGAAGATTTTCCCAGAAAGAAGTTCACTAAGAAAGATAAGAAGGATTATTATGTGTGGGACTTTCTTTCTTTGCTTCATGAGGGAAAGCAGACAGAGAACACGAAAAAAAAAAAACCAAAGAGAAAAGGGGGGGAATGAATGGGACCTGCTACCCACCTATCCACTCACCAATTGCTTCCGTCTATCTGTCACCACAATGCAATGCAGTGTAGTGCAATCCCACTCACTCACAATGCAGTGCTGTGCAATCTGTCACCACAATGCAATGCAGTGCAGTGCAATCCCACTCACTCACAATGCAGTGCAGTGCAATCGCTCCTGCACTAGATTACTCCTTGCAATATTTAAAAGAAGTGTGATTTCTTGCTCCACTTAATGAGCTGAACTTACCACTATGTTTTGTTGACATGGCACCTGCTCTCTAGAACAGGGGTCTCCAACTTGGCAACTTTAAGCCTGGTGGACTTCAACTCCCAGAATTCTGGGAACTGAAGTCCACAAGTCTTAAAGTT
>JANHFL010006076.1:19388-32170 GCA_032468155.1 Oxyrhabdium leporinum
GGTCCTCATTTTACCCACCTCGGAAGGATGGAAGGCTGAGTCAACCTTGAGCCTGGTGAGATTCGAACTGCCAAATTCGAGGCAATCAGCAGAAGTAGCTTGCCTGCAGGACTGCACTCTAACCACTGCGCCACCAAGGCTCTATATATAGAGAAGGAAGGAAAGTTGGTTACCGGTCCTCCCAGCTGATGTAAAGGGAAGAAGGAATAACCTTGAGGAACAGGAAGGAGAGACATTACCAAGGCAACAGGACAGGCAGACAAAAAGAATCTGGATTTGGCTTTTTCCAAAACCTTTGGACTGCTCTCCTCAAGCTGCTGCAAAGTGCATGTGGAAAGCTGTGTTACTGATCTAAATGAAGATATAGTTGGCATTCATCAGGAGGGCTGTCTTCTAAAACTAAAGACCTGGACTGAAAGAAACATTTCTGCATTTGGAAGACTTGCAGTTCTTATAGTATTTGGTCAGGTAACTGGGATCCTGCTTTGCTACATTCTGCTGAAAATAATAAACAAGGACTACAACAGCATTGAACAAGCTTAAGAAGCCAGTATTCATTTCGTGACTGCAAAATTGAATTGAAATTGAAACACAGTATGTGTTTTTTTTAATTTTTGTCTTGCCAAATATAAAGTGCACAAAATAAAATGTTCTAAAACACACACACACACATCTGGATTTGGGACAGAGTTGTAATCTCTACAAGTGTCTCAGACAAGATCCTTTCTGGGAACATGTAAGGGAAGAAAGAGCTGAAGGGGGAGGTGATGTAATGGGAGGAGGAATAACCTTGAGGAAGAGGAGAAAGAGCCATTGCCAAGACAACACAATGGTCAGATAAAAGGAATCTGAATCTGGGGCAGAACTGTAATCCAAGCATGCATCCTCAGACAAGACCCTCCCTAGTACTCATGGAGATAAAGGGAAGGATGGCGGAAGTGCATTCAGGCATGCAAGATTCTGATATGGTACCTTTGCAATAAAAGTGATATTAGCGTTCATGACTTTGGTTTGCTAATCTGGTCTACCATGAAGGACTGAGAGTCCCCAAAGATCTCCTTGCTCCCACATAGAGCAGCTGAAGGCTTCCGTTTCTTGCTTTTCTTATGTCCCAGGGGGTGGGGGGGTGAGTTATATTCCATTTCAATCAATTCTGAGGGATTCACATATTTCCCAAACCAGTATCTGGCTTAAAAACAGATTTATATCAATAAAGGAATTGAACAAAGGATCATAATTACTCAAGGGAACAGTCCACTAACTTTCCAAGGTCTCCTGCCTTCAGCGGGGGGTTGGATTAAAAGACCTCTGGAGTCTCTTCCAACTTGGTTATTCTGTATTCAGTAGGATGAGGACAATTCTATCATTGAGGAAAGCTGTTCCAAGGGAGTGGGGCTAGCACCAGGAAGGCGATATCTAAAGTTGATAACCAGTAGAGGTTGGAACTAACAGCAAGCCCTTATTTGGTGATCTCGCTGGATAGACAGAGTCCACTTGAAGCAAATGGTCTTGTGAATGCCCATATCTTAAGCTGCTTTAATGACTAGCTCCTTGAATTAGCTACATTAACTAGCTAAAAGTAGCTACATTATAACTAGCTAACACATCCTATCAGGAAAAGAGTCAGAAAACATGCTCTATGAATATAGACATGGGATTACAGATAGAAAGAAGTGGCAATCTCATAGAAAAAGACAAAGTGAAAAGGGAACTTAATTCTTCATTTACACCCCACTTATCCTTGGGATCATAGAATGGTCGTGAGACTTTGAATCAGTGTCACACTGATCAACAATGAGCCGTGGTGGCACAGTGGTTAGAATGCAGTATTGCAGGCTAATTCTGCTGACTGCCAGGAGTTCAATCCTTACTGGCTCAAGGTTAACTCAGTCTTCCATCCTTCTGCGGCCGGTAAAATGAGGACCCAGATTCTTGGGGATAAAATGCTGACTCTGTAAACCGCTTAGAGAGTGCTGTAAGGGCCTATGAAGTGGTATATAAGTCTAAGTGCTATTGCTATTGCTACTTAGGAGTTTAAAGAAAAATAATACCTCCAGGAATGAATAATATACTTGCATTTCCAAATATTCCATCTGAGCCAAGCACATTATGTTAACTAATGGTAAAACCATGCTTGTAAGACAGATTTTGTTCTGAATCTTGGTATCTTCAGGGACACAGGGAATGATAGAATATGAATTGAAAGCATCAATTCATACTTTACTCACCGCAGGAATCCATTAACATCCCACCCTATGCAAACCACCCCCCCACAAGTGGCCATCCACGTCATAGTTCAAAACCTTCAAAAGGAAAAGAAGAAATTAGCAAGTTGTATTATTACATCATCTTCAAATATTTGATGATCTGCCAGATAAGTATTATGGAGCAGATTTGTTTCTGAGAATCGGATTTGAACCAGGGGGACCAAATTACGAAAAAAGAGAAGAAAAAGGTATTTGAATTAAATGTTAAGAACTTTTTCATGAGAAAAGCTACATGACTGTGGAATACAGTAGATGGCCACTTATTGCACCAACTGAAATGGTGGATTGTGGAATCCTTGGTGCACTCTGAGCTTGATTGTTTGCTGGTAGACATTTTATTACCTGACTAGATAACATCATCAGTGCTAGTGCTGATGTTGCTAATGCTAGTGAAGATATTGAGTACCTGCATTGATGATATTAACTAGTTGCGTAATGAAATGTCTGCAAGCAACAAAGCTCAGAGAGCACCAAGGATCCTATAATTCAATCCCGAGCTACATATATTCTCTTCCACCTAGAGCCTGCTTCAAGCAAGAAGGTGGATTTCTTGCAGTGGTGGGAGATCTGCACTACATAATATTCAAAATGTGTCCAGTTCAGTGATTCTCAGATGCTTGGTAATATTATTGATTCTGATAGGTGGAGGACTACCTATGTTTTAGCATTTATTAAGTGTTTGAAAGTCTAATTTTGTAAAGCTATAAGCAGTCTTGTAACAGAGGCTTGATCTCATACTGGACACAGAATAGGAGGATCTCAGACATGCCAAATAAGACAAATAAATTCAAGGTACGGAGGAGCTCTCCACTAGAGATTTCCTGATTTGTAACTGAGTTTGTTTTAAGCTACTAATCTATGCCCAAGTAAGATATTGCACAATTGTGTTGATTGCACAAAATGAGGAATAAGGCAAAATGGCCTTGGCTTGAGTGCAATAACGTGAATTAGAAGACTGCATAATTATTCAGCCTGCTTGTAACATTACTGTTATCATTTACCATTTTTCATCAAGTGGTTTTTAAGCAATTTGCACTGAAATAGATTTTAATTTCAAATGGAACAATTAAAACAGAGTATTGAAAATATTTTCTACAAAACTGAACTGTCAGAATCTATCAGCTGCAGTGGTGTAGTGCAATGTTTTTCAAACTTGGCTGCTTGAAAATGGGTGGACCAACGCCCAGAATTCCCCAGCCAGCATCCTACCTGGAGAATTCTGTGAATTGAAGTCCATGCAATTTCAAGCAGCCATGGTGGAAAAAATACTGGCCTAGTGGAATGGCAAATGAGATAAACAAAAAAGAGTTTAATGCTTAGGGACCGTCAAAATGTAAGGTGCCAGATTAATGGCTTGTGGCTTGTGGGCTAACACTTCTGCACGCATGAATCATTGCCTGAATTGGCCCTACCATTAAGCACAGTGAAAAGCTGTCTTAGGAGTAAACACTGCAAAGCAGTAGGGGCTGTTCTCAGTCACTCCTGAGCTTTTCCTCTGAAGGCCATCCCTACCATAGACTCATTGCCAGCCTTGTGAAGTACAGTAGTCCAGACAGGAAGCACACATCGGAATACTAATTCTAACTTTGTTGTAAGGTTACATTAACAGATTCTTGCAAGTCTGAAGATACAAACTTCCTACCATCACTTTTAACTATATGATCAATTAAAGTGGGTCCTTCTTAAGTTTCTTGCACTGACCATTAAGCCCATGGGGACTGCTCCTTCTTTTGTCTGATTATTTCTTAAGTAGCATCTTTTTTCTTGTCCCCCAAAACATTCACACATTCCATTACGCTAGAAAGAGTCCCTTTTCAGATATTACTAACAATGACATTCTTTCTACAGGCTCAGCTGTCACTTGTCTAACTTGTCTAGTCTGAGGCTCTTCCACCTGTCTCCCAAGGTCATTCCCACATATTACAATCGGCACCTTGTTGCTCAGTTAGATTACTACAGTTCGTTTTACATGGGGTTGCCCTTGAAGGCAACTTGGAATCTGCAGCTGGTCCAAAGTGCAATAACGTATCTGCCTCCCAGGATTACATAATAACACTTGACTTGTGGAAGTGGACTTCTTGGTCCAATTTAAAGTCCTGGTGGCTACCTATGAAAATTTTTACTCTTGGATAGTTTTCTCCAGATAATATCTGCTCATTCTACATCGTTTAGCAGGGAGTGGGTATTCTGGGAATCGACCCCAGGGGAGGTCAAAGGAATTCACATCCAGTGAATATCATTCTAGTTGCACCCCACTTCTCTAGACCAGCTAGATCAGAAGTCACTGTACCTTTACTTTCCCTTTTAGAAAAATGGTAGACAGTGTCTCTTCTAGAAGGCAGTCCTTTTTCCAGGCAGGAAGTTCTTATCTAAAGATAGTAACCATTTAAAAAAAAATACTTGTGAATTGTGGTTATATATTGTTTATGGATGTTCTTGTTTTATATATTGCATGTCATATGAATGAGGAACATACAGATGTTGCTAAATGCATACATACATCCCATTAGGCAATGAAACAGATGCTTCATGCATCTGTAGCTGTTTAACTGGAAGCAACATGTCCATATATTCCCTTCTGCATCTTTCTAAGCTAGCTGCTGCTCCTGGATTTATTGATTAATAATATACAGTCATTAGCAATATATCCCCTCTTTCTATTTGTATAAACCTTTGAGGCTTAAACAACAACAATAATAATAACTCACACACCCGTACACCTATACACACATATAGATGAAATAGTGGATATTCCTTTGAGGTTAGATTCAATTATCAACCAGATGGTGTTTGTATAGAGCAGTGTTTTTTAAACTAGGCAACGTTATGACATATGGACTTTAACTCCCAGAATTCCCCAGCCAGCATGCTGGCTAGGAAATTCTGGGAGTTGAAGCCCACAAACGTTAAAGTTGTTAAATTTGAGGAGCACTGGTATAGAAAATGCTTTCAGGAAATACGGCGAACAAAATCCAGGCAAGTAACCCTTAGTCACCAATAGGGACATTTGAAGCCATACATTTTCAGTAGGCAGGGCTTTTAGCTTACTGCTATCTTGTAAGGGCTATTCCAAAGGTATTTTCAGGATACAATAGTTTGGTCAACTTGATGAAAGTTGCTTTGTGTCATTATGCTGCAAGCTCTACTCCTCTTGTACATGTGTGAAGTATTATGAAGCATGTATAAGAGAGGCAGAGCTTGTGACATGACATCGCAACACTTCTTTCATCATTTGCCCCCTTGGGACTTTCCCTGAGGATCTCTCTGATTACACAAAGCATTATCTAATACTTTCCCTACTTTTGTATTCTAGTATAATCCAGTAGAAAATCATGCATCTGCAAGTTGATGACTTTCTATGAATCTTCTAGATGCCATAGCATCATAGAATTGGAAGGGATGATGAAAACCATCTACCATATTCAAACACCTTGCAATGCTCAGGAAAACTAATTAAACCATTTTTATGAGATGACTATTTTCTTCTTAAAAACCTCCAGAGGTGGACAACTCACCATCCTCCATATGTAGACTGCTTCCATATTATACAGATCTTACTGTCAGGATATTTCTCCTTAGTTTTGTGCAAAATCAGGTATTTGCTGCTGATAGCTATTGTTTCTAGTCTCTGTTTCCATGGTAGTAAAAAAAAAAACAATCTTAGTCATCTTCTATTCTATTCTATTCTATTCTATTCCTATTCCTATTTTCTACTCTACTCCCTATAGCTTCCATTTGTGGATCTTTAGGCAATCAGGGAACCTACAGCCCTCCAAATGCAGCAGACTTGCAAACCTTCAAGCATCTGTAATCAGCATGGATAATAATCAGGGATGGAGGGAGGCAGAGCTCAATAACATTTGGAAGTCCCCAGTTTCCCTATTCCCAATTTAAACTATAGTCCACATTGAAGTGCAATAGCAAACCAATCAGTGCTTTGAACACAGAGAGAGAGAGATGGAGAAGACGAATGTTGTCTTTTAAACAACAGCACGACCTTTCACACAATAGCAGGTTGGGCGATGCAGTGAAGTGAGGAGATCATTATAATGCATTTCCAGAAGATACCTCTATTAGTTGCAGAAATGCAATGAAAAATTGCTGGCAATTTTGCTAATACACAGCAAGTTCATCTACACCTTGTGTCAATGTATCTAATAGTCAACTAGCATTGACAAATGGTATATATTCTCACTACCAGGATTAATAGTTAAGTAGAAAGATGAAAACGAACAGGGCCTGCTAGACCGCATTAAAAATAATTTACATTTTACAGGTCTCATAGCAAGGTTCTTGTGCCAAGTAATTAATCATCCATTATAGAAACAGCTTTTATTAAAAAGCAGCCACTGTAAAAATGTGACTGGTACCCAACTTAATGTTGTGATCCGTATGCTTTTTCTTTTACATATCCATGAAGTTATGAATGATGCACATAGTTCAGATCAACTTATTTGCAGAAAAAACATAGTTATACCCCTCCTAGCTGGACTTGCTATGCCTTCATAGGCAGATGGTAGAAACCGTGATAATTCAGCATATGTCATGATGTTGTCATGTAAATTACACAAATTATGTGATTCATGGTAATGACATGACATGTCCACTGCCTTTTCCCCCCTGCAGGAACCCCTGTGTACATTCAGATATATTTATTAAAGTTATGCCCCCATCTTTTAGTCAGGAGGTCAAGTATCTTACACAGCACTTTTTTCTTCCTATTTTTCTCTAAAAGGAATCTGCAAGATGGATTGGGCTGAGGAACTGGCCTAAAGTCTCCCAGTAAGCTTCTTTGGGGACTAGAACCTGAGTCTCCCTAGGCAATCCAAGAATTTAACCCGGTGTTTCTTAACCTTGGTAACCTTGGCTATATGGACTTCAGCTCCCAGAATTCCTCAGCAAGCATGAATTCTGGGAGTTGAATTCTATACAGCTTAAATTTGCCAAGGTTGAGGAACACTGACATCACTGCTATACCACACTAGCTCTGTTTATACAGCTCACAGGTACAACATTTGGGATCCCAGGGCCATGTCCCCCACCAAAAACCTTGGGTTCAACCTTCAGAGAACACCATAGTTGTCATCAAGTTGTATTGTTTAAGGTGGCAAGAGGCGATAGCATTAAATATATAGCCTGGAGAGTAATCACATCAATTATATTTAATTATAATTATATTCCAATGCAACTGATCTTAAATCAAGTTCATTGCTTCCCACCCCTTACCCACTTTTAGAGTAGAGTTCCTGCCATGCCAGTTAAAGTCAGGTGTTGCCCTTAGTTTGGGGGGGGAATGTACTTTCTAATAGAGCTGGTAAAATTATTCTCCCCAGACATATTCAGGTAGCATTTCCACTGCTACTCAAATAATAGATAAACCTTAAAATTGTATGTTTCTATAGATAAACAAATGCATAAATCATGCAGATTTTACTCCAGTTCTTTCTGAAATGTTTGTGAGGAAGCATTTAGTAAATCTTTTCAATTTTTCAATAGCCTTTCATGTCTATCTACTGTATTTTTTTCAGGATCAGTGAACATCTGACAATATCTGATAGTTCTCAGGTGGCAGAAACCAACTTTTGATAGCATTTGACATGACAATAGTTAGTGTACCATAATATTTGGAGAATGACATTTGACAGTCTGGCAGTTCACAGAAGTCAGTCTAAGAAAACACTGACAAGTAGATGTGCAATACAAGTAAATATTTATTCCAGTGCTGCTCATTCAATTTATTAGGTGCGCAAAAATAAAAGGCATTTAAATTCTGAATGTTGGTGTAAAGTTTGCTTCTTGTATTTCCTGCTCTTCATTTGATTAAACCTAGTAATTTACATGCAATCTTATTAAGCTGACATGTGCTAGTCTTACATTGACATGAGATAATATTTGATCAATGGTCTGCAAGAGCACTTAGCATCTGAAAATCTTCAGTCATGCAAAACACACATTTAAGGCTGCACTTGGAGAAAATGATAACTGCAATGCCAGAATGCTGCCTTCTTTTCTAGATGCATTCCTGATGCCAGATGCAGACTGGGTTCTCCAAAGATTGACATTCAGCTGTTTCCTTTGGAAATGGAGACCATCTGTATTGTTCTTTGTCAGTTCACTTCTGCAATTTCCTGGAACATTTGGCCAGCTGCTGTGGGTGATCAAAATAGACTAGCTGGATGAGTGACACAACCTAACATAATAGTTGGATTGCTGTGGGGGGTTTTTTTTTAGACAAATCTTCTGCTCCCAGAGAGGAGCCCTGTTGAAGAGTTTGCCTCTACCTTAAATGTAGGCTTATTGTAACCTTGAGTGTTTTATCCCAAGCCATAGAACTGATTTCTGGCTCAGTGTATTTTGCTCAGTGGGTGCTAATTAAGGGCTTGTCAGATGTTCCAATACACTCTTCTTGCCAGTACTTAATATTTATCACCCCTTTCAAACCTTTGCAGCCAGAGGCACAGAGAATTGCTCTTGGCCAAAAAAGAGGGGTGTGTGTGTGTGTGTGTGTGTGTGTGTGTGAATTGCTGCAACCAAGTGAAAGGGAGAGGAAGACTTTGTTTTTCTGAAGGGAGATATTTCTAAAATTCCATAGAGGTCAGGGAAGGGTTACACTTTAAACTTCTACTGATTTACATAGATTAAAAAAAATGAGAGGGAGTTCAGAGGGAGTTGTGCCTGACAAATACAATCTTCCAAATTAGGAATGAACATTTCTGGAAGCTAGATGAGGTCATCTGAAGAAGAAGATGAATGAGTGATATGGGGCCAGGTGTCTCTGGAGGTCCATGTCAAAGGATGATATGAAGGTAGATTTGGCATCGTAATTGAAGCCAAAGATTGACATTCGTATATAGTACCTATTCAAAAAGATATAGGTTTTGATTGCAATATTGAGGCAAATTTTGATACACTCCCACTGTCTTGCAAATATCCCTGTCTGAACAAAAAACAATGGTTGGGAACTAACCAAAGAAAGAAGCAACCTGGAATTAAGGAGAAACTTCCTAACAGTGAGCACAATTAACCGGTGGAATAGCTTGCCTTCGGAAATCATGGGTCCATCACTGGAAGTTTTTAAAAAGAGACTGGATAGCCACTTATCTGAAATTGTATAGGTTCTCCTGCTTGAGCAGGAGGCTGGACTAGAAGACCTGCGAGATCCGTTCCAGATTAGATTAGATTAGATTAGATTCTTCTATTCTATTCTGTTCTGTTCTGTTCCTGTTGAATCAAGCCAGAGATCTATTTAATCCATGTTGTATGGGAGCCATCCCAGTGTAGTCAGAAAACTCATAGGGAGTCTGTTTGCTTGTTTCCCACTTTTGTTATTCGTCCCTTCTGTAGATGAGTTCAGGTGTCAAGTGTAGACTTCACTTTGGCTTTTAGGACCTAAGAGGTGAACCGTACTTGAAGCTGAAAGGCTTCCCCATAAAGCATTTAATGCAGCGAAGATCCATTTATTAGCTGTTCTATGTCTTGTACTGTAGGGATTTTAAAGATCTGTTTAGATATGACCAGGGTCAAATGGGGTTGATAACATGGTTTCCTTCAGCTTCCTCAAAGCTGACACTAAAAGCATGCTGACTATGATTCACAAAGGCCATAAAATATCCTATTCCTTGAACCAGTCAATCATTTTAAATCATCTAGCAGACTCCATACCATAACCAGATCCCCAGGCAGAATATCAAAGCCATGTCTTCAGAGCTTTTCAAAAGGTAAGTAGGGTCAGGAGCAATCTAACCTCCAGGGGGACGATAGCAATAGCACCTAGACTTACATATCATTCCACAGTGCTTTAGAGCACTCTCTGGCAGTTTACAAATGTCAGCTTATTATCCCCAAGAATCTGGGTCCTTATTTTACCGACATCGGAGGGATGGAAGGCTGAGTCAACCTTGAGCCATTCAGGATCGAACTCCTGGCTGAGGGCAGAGTCAGCTGTAATACTGCATTCTGACCACTGCACCACTTCGTGATGTTCCAAAGGAATATTTATTACAGTGCAGATAGCCTTTGACATGACCACAATTGAGGCCAGAATTTTCATTGCTAAACAGGGCGGTTATTAAATTAATCATATGGTTATTAAGTGAATCCAGCTTCCTGCATTGACTTTACTTGTCAGAAGTTGGCTGGGAAGGTTACAAACAATGATCCCATGATCCCGGGATGCTGCAACTATTGCACATATATGCCAGTTGCCAAGCATCCAAATTTTGATATGTGACCATGAGGTTGCGGCTGTCAGTGTGAAGGCCAATCATAGGACACATAACACACAGTTTTCAGTGCTGTTGTAACTTTGAATAGTTGCCAAACGAATGATTGTAAGTTGATGATTGCTATTAGTGTTTAACACAGTAACAACAACCACTAAAAATATTTAGGGAGTGGGCATATTAGATACAGTTTGTTTATAATATTAAACGTGATCCTGGAGGCAGTGCTAGATCAACGGGATGTGGCACATCTAACCTGCTAATGAGAAGATTTACATTTTTACCAAGATTCAGAAAGAGGTCTGTGGAGATTCTCAGTCATCCCAGGTCATGGTTGTTAAAAAAGGTGATTTTTTTAAAAAAAGTTTAAAAAAAAGAAAGCACCTTTGTGATTCAGAAAGAGGGGCAGTATTGGTATCCTCTAAACTTTGGGCTACAGGCCACGGCCTACATGACTTAGCCTAAAACCAGCCTTGCTTGGAGGTCAACTTTTTTCTGCAGAAATATCTAATTACTGTTCTTTCTATAGAGATATTACAGGTAATCCTAGACCTACAACAATTGAGACCAGAACTCCAGTTACTAAGTGATGCAGTCATCAAACAACTCCTCGTGGGTCCGGATCTGATTTACGACCATTTCTATAATGGTCATTAGGTGAATAATGTGATCATTAAGTAAAGTCGGCTTCCCCAATTGACTTTGCTTGTTGGAAGCTGGCTGGGAAGGTTGCAAATTACAATCACATGACCAGAAGATGCTGCAACTGTACTAAATGCTACCTGGTTGCCAAGCACTCTAATTATGATCATGTGACTGCAGGGGTGGTGGTGCAATGGTCATAATTTTGAGGATGGATCGTAAGTCCCTTTTTCTGAGGTTCTCATAACTTTGAATCATTGTTAAGTGAAAGGTTGTAAGTCAAGAATTGCCTGTACAGTAGGAAATACACTGGTAGATAACGTTGTTAAACAGACAAGGTGGATTGATGTGTCAGGACCTTACAAATTCTAGATGTTAACTTCTAATACTGTTTTGCAGCATTGCAAATCTTTCCTATGTATCCATCCTTGAATCTAAGACTTTCTTTTCATTGGCCACCCAACCAGCGATAATAAGAGGATCTGTAGAACGCAAATCCAGAACTCCACAGCGTGGAACATCCCCAAATTTAACAGCACAGAAAAAAAAAGCCCAGCAGAGAAACAGTCTACTTCCCTTATTTCTTTCTCCTGCCGTAGAATCGTAGATAGGTGGAATAACAGAATTGCAAGAGTTACTTTAAGCCACCAACTCCTTATTCAGTGCTGGAATTCAGATTAAAGCACCTCTGACAACTGGTTGCCCAGCTTCGGTTTGAATATATACGGTGAAGATAGCCTACCACCATTCTGGGTAATTGGTTCCACTATCCAATTGCTCTTATACAGTAGTTAGAAGGGTATTCGTAAGTTTCATCCTGAGTCTACCTTCCTATTATTTCATACTCTGTCTTCAGGGATCATGCAGAATAGATTTTGACCTTTGCAAACATGATACTTCGGTCATCTGAAAAGTGCTTTTATATCCTGCCCCAAGACTTTCTTCTCAAGGCTTAACATTTTCTGCTCATAGAATTAAGTTTCCACTCTTCTAATGATTCTCATTTATTTTCTTTGTAGTCCTCCTACTTCTGTAGTTTTCTTTTTTCTTTTTAATTGAACAGTACTGGCCAGAACTAGACATAGTACTCAACATGACAGCTGGATCAACACAGAATAGTGTGGAATTCTTACACTTTGTATTTGGATATTCTACTCTATTGATACATCCTAAAATTGTACTTACTGTTTAGCAGCTACATTCTACTGCTGAGCTTGTGATTAACTACAATTCCAAGTTCCTTTTCACTACCTGCTATTGCAAAACAAAGTCTCTCCCCCTCTTGTATCTGTGCATTTGATCTCTTTTTCTTAAATGAGGAATGTTTTTTTGTATGCATGTGTCTCTTGAGGCCTCTAGAGAAATGAAGATGTCAGGCAATACAGCACCTATTGATGTTGAAGAGATGCCCAGACAAGATCTCCTGGTTTTTAAATTTTCCTTTCAGGGGCTCTTAAGGGTGTGGGTGTCTCTTCGGCAGCTACAAATGAAGGAAGAATAGATATTAGTGTTAAGTTGTGCTTCTTCCCTTTTCTCCATTTCAGCTTTAAAAGGTTACAGAATATCAATATTATAGAGCCTAGGTGGCGCAGTGGTTAGAGTGTTGAACTGCAGCCACTTCTGCTGATTCAATCTAGCGGTTCAAATCCCA